>JBCEWC010006137.1:0-23613 GCA_038996855.1 Solanum aculeatissimum
GGAGCAAGAATCTCTTCAATCTTGAGGAAGGTTTTGGATTAGGGTTCTTGAGAGAAAATGTGTCTAAGTATGGGAGATATATTTTGGGAATTTTTTTAGAGATGGGAATTGAATTAATGCTATATAGGAAATAAAATGTCCTTGGAAAAACGGGTCCAACACTTAGAAAAAAAAAATGAGTCTTATGAACAGTAAATTTGCTCTCTGGAAATTGCATTTCCTGCACGGATGAATTTACGAAAATGGCCATAACCTCTTCGTTAGAACTCCAAATGAGGTGAAACAAAGTGCGTTGGGTAGATAACTCAAAGGGCTTTCCATGGATATGTTATGGGCCACCCAAGTATTTGTGTGCTAAGAGATATGAGCCTCCAAAGTAGACCCTCGAAAAAGGCTTCACTTGGAAATTTTGGATTTTGATATGGTTGCTCTAAAATTTGGGTTAGACCAATTTCCCACTCAATTTGACCCCCTAAGAAAGAATATGAAGTCGTATTTTTGAAAAACAAAATGGATTTTTAGATATAGCTAAAATAAGTTTTCGGTAACTTCCGAAGCACATTTTTAGGAACTTTTTGGGTCGTTTCATTTGAGTTTTTTAGTCCGAGACTAGTTAAATGATCTTTCTTGGGTTTGGGATCATGAAGGTTCCCGATTTAAATTCTAAAAGTTCCATTGAGTCCGGATCGTCATTTCTGGTAGGATTCCATGTTTGATTTGTGTTCATGGGGTTCTGAACGAATTTGTGAGGGTCCCATTCTATTTTTTTAATTGTGTTGTTTTGTTGTTGCTAGCTAATTTCTGGTGCATATGTCCATTACCCTCTACATTCGTGCTATCATCTCCGCGTTCGCAGAGGTCAGCATGACTAAACCTCCGCATTCGCAAAAGGTGGGCCCGTATTCGCAAAGCTGTAACTACTTGGCCTCCGCGTTCACCGAGTGTTAAGCCACTTGTGCCTCAATGTTTGCAGAGCATTATAGATGCCTGAATGGTGAGTTGTTTTAAAAGACGTTTTTTGAACCTATTTCACCATTTTTGACATTTTCAAGCTCGTTCGAAGAGGGAATTTTCAAGGTTTTGAAGGAAAATCGACTGAGTAACTATTTTCTAACCTATTTCATTGATTTACATTGATTAATATATATATATTTAACTTTTAATTTGGAATTTTAATGGTGTAAATGGGGGATCTTCGGATATAGATTTTCTAAATCTTAATCACTAATTTCTCACTCATCTTAGCTCTTGTTTTTTGAAACCGTCTTCACCGTTGGATTTCTTGTAATGAGTAGAACATTTTCATCCATAAATTTCTAAATTCTAGCAATATTTTTCGGTATGGAATTTTAAACCATTTTATCCCTTTTCGTCCGAATTAATTGATTTTAGTGTCATTAGATCTGTTATATGATTATGATGTCGTATTCGAATAGATTGTGGTGATTTAGAGTACCAAAAGAGGGGGAAAGTGGCGATTTTGACTTGATTAGAGACTTTACTTGAGACAAGTAGACTTCTAAATTTTTTTAAGTATGAATGAACCTTGTATACTCCTATGTTTGTGGAATTGAGTACTTTGGGGGTAGAATTGTATCACCGTAGGCTGGTTCATGTCATTTTAGATAGAATAATTATTTATATGGGGATTTATTTTGACTTGTAATTTAACCGTGGATTCGTGACCTATGTGATCTTATGAATTATTCGATATGGATAGGGGTGATGTTAGTATTGTGATATGATTGACATATTGACACTGTGGTGATATGGAGACACTTGAGATTTTATCGAGTTCTATTGTTGAGGTACATGATATATATATATGTGTGTGTGTGGACATTTTGCATATTTTATTACTATGACCATGCCTTTTTGTCACTATTATGTGCATTGCTTGATGATCCATTGATGATGAAAAGCTGAAGGGAAATGGTTTCGGCAGATATTATGATCCATGTGTGGCCACGATAATATTGAGATATTTGTGACATGATCTGAGGACATTGTTGTCCATGATCAAAGATACACAGTCTATGTGCGACCCCCTTGGATTTTGACTGAGGCAAACAATCATATCTGATCAGTGAATTCATATTCTAGGACAGACATGCATCATAATTATTTGATATTGCATTGCATGATATACACCTCATGGCATCATCTCACATCATATTTGGTTGATACTGTTGTATGTTGTATACTTACCTTATCCCTGTTTGTGAGTAAGTGTTGGATCTACTTATATTCTTGTGTGTTGGATCTACTTATATTCTTGTGTATTGAGATATCATGCCAGATGATGAATTATCTATATTACTGTGATATGTATATTATATTGTGCTGAGACTTTTCTGAGTGCAGGGCTGTAGATCGGCGGATTGTGATTGGGATATAGGGAGTTATTTATGTTCTTCATTCACTGAGTACCCTATTGTTCGGTGCTCACCCTTGCTACATTTTATAGGTTGTGAGCCCGATCCATCCTATTTGATTTCTATTCATTGGATTGAGCTTCTACTTCAGAGGTAGTTGCCTATGTCATTAGCAGGCCTTTGAGGATCTCATTCTATCTTTTTGTTTATATTTGAGGACTAACATTATGACTTATACATTTCATTTCAGTATTCTATATTTAGACACTTGTATTTATGACACCAGTTCTTGGGATGGTTGTAGTTATTTTCTTCCGCATTTAGATATCTTATTAGACTGTTATCTTTCGCTTTTACTAATTTCGTTAAGTTATTAGGTTTCGGGTTGTCTCTCCTTGGTGGGATAGGTGAGTTCCATCATACCTGAATTTTGGGTCATGAAAATTTGATATCAGAGCCCCAGGTTCATAGGTATCACACGTGTACAAGCCCAGTTTAGTAGAGTCTTAAGGATTGGTGCAGAGACATCTGTTACTTATCCCTGAGAGGCTACAGAGACTGCTAGAAAATTTTCTCTTGTCCTTTCAATTCCTGTCGTGCGTGGTTTGCAATTTGATCCAGCTCTAAAGAGGTGTTGGACTTAAAGTATGAATATATTGTAAGCTTGGATTGCCCCATAATTTGGAATTATTTGAGTATTGATGAGGTCCGATGAGGTACGTCAAGGGTAAGGTATTGAAAAGTGAAATTGAATTGAAGGATCTAAAAGAGCAGCTCCGAGATCTCTTGAGAAGGGGGTTCATATGCCCTAGTGTGTCTCCATGGGGTACCTCTGTCTATTTGTGAAGAAAAAGGATGGTTTTATGAGAATGTCTATCGATTATAGACCGTTAAACAAGGTGACAATTAAGGACATGTACCCTCTTCCTAGGATTAATGATCTTTTGACCAACTTTAGGATGAAATGGTATTTGTTTCTGGATTGATTTGAGATCTAGATGTCATCAACTGAGGATCAGGGCTTCTGACATTCCTAAGACAGCTTTCCAGACCAGATATGGGCACTATGAGTTCCTTATGATGTCCTTAGGACTGACCAATGCCCCAACCACATTTATGAAGTTGATGAATGGTGTACTTCGACCACATTTGGATTCCTTATTATTGTTTTCATCGATGACATATTGGTTTACCCGAATACCTAATAGGATCATGAGCAACACTTAAGGATTGTACCCCAGCAACTTAGATAGAAGAGGTGATATGCCAAGTTTTTTTTCCAAGTGTGGGTTTTGGCTGAGTTCAGTGACGTTTCATGGTCATGTTGTATCTGGAAAGGGTATTCGGATTGATCCAGTGATGATTGAGGGCAGTTCAGGGTTAGACTAGACCTACTTCAGCCCTTGAGATTCATTAGTTTTGTAGGCCTAGCAGGTTATTGCAGGCAATTTGTTTAGGGCCTTTCTTCTATAGAAGCTCCACTGACTAGGCTTACTCAGGAGAATATGATATTTTATTGGTTCGATGAGTGTGAAGAAAACTTCCAAAAGCTTAAATATTTGTTGACTATGACTCTTATTTTGACATTGCCATAGGAGGGGGTTGATTTTACAGTCTACTATGATACTTCGGGAGTGAGGTTAGGTGGTGTATGATACAAAAAAGGAAGGTTATTGCTTATGCTCTTAGACAACTGAAGACCCATGAGAAGAATTAGCCCACTCATGATTTGGAGTTAGCTGCAATTGTGTTTGTGTTGAACTTATGGTGTCATTATCTATATGGAGTCCATTGGGATATCCTTACTGATCATCTTTAGTCAGTGAGATCTAACTCTGAGGCAAAGAAGGTGGATTGAAATTCTAAAGAATTATGATGTGACTATTTTATATCACTCGAGAAAAGCCAATGTGGTGGTGGATGCTTTCAGTAGAAATGCTTCTCGTATGGGGAGTCTTGTAACTATGTGGGTTGAGGAGCGATCCTTAGCTAGAGATGTTCAGAAGTTGACCAATGGATTGGTAAGATTTCAGATTTCAATGTCAAGGGTGGTACTTTCCTGGTCCACTAAATGTTTGGGGCATTTCATAAATGTGGCATAGCGTGTTTAGAGGAATATCTATGTTATCAGTGCAATAAATATGGGATTACAGTTTTTAAGTTGTCAAATGAGGGCTTCTTAATATGGACAGAGGATAACTTTGTGCCCATTGAAATCAAAACCTCTACTAAGTCTTCTTGGAGTGGATATATAGGATGAATGATCATGATACCAATGTTATGGCAGTGTCTATTTCTATTTGGCTACTGTTATGGGTTGTGTTGCCTTTGCTACCCATCTAGTCTGTGAAAGAAGGTATACTGCTTTGTGAGAGATAAAACCAATTCAATTATGTGGAACAACTATTCTATGAGATAAAAATGTGGATTATTCAAGCACAAACTTCTCAGAGGGTATGATGTATTTTAGTGGTGAATCTAGTGGGTCTTCTTATGCAGTGCGGGTAATATACAAGGACAGAGGTATTGGTCTTCGAACGTGACTCTAGTTACTAAAGGAGTTATCAGTTGTTTCACTTATTCAGGAAGTGGAGTTTGGCATTACCATCACATTTAGGGAGAACCAATTAGTTGTTACTATGAACACATGCGTTTGAGATCGGTCATAAGAAAAGTCATAGTGATGAATCTTGGAATTGGTATTGATCTATTTAAGCATGCAGTTTACCTTAGAGACCTATCGGGGATTGGTAACTTCATTGTAAGCCAAGGGAAGTATGTTGACATTGAGATAACAAGCATAATTAATAAGGTTTCAACAAGTTCACTTGTATGATTGCAATTGGGAATGCTAGAAGGAAATACATGTGGATAATTGGTTGAGTCAATAGATTTGGCAGTTATCACATGGGATTGAGTTACCATATCAAATGTAAGTTCAATTTTGTAGAATGTCATGGCTTGGGTTACCTTGTTTAGCATGTGGTAATATGGTTACACTTGTATTAGTGGGGTTAAGAGACTGTTGGGTAAGATATGAGAGAGAATCCTACAGAGGTTGGTTCAAGTGTAAGAATGGGTTTCTTTATGGCTTCCATTTTAGTGACTGGTATGATTTGGGTTGCTTATGACGAGAACAATAAAGTTCACGAGTCAGTGACTAATGATGAACTAGGTTATGCAATCTCTAAAGATCTTCAAGGTATGGATTAATTATGATTGATAAAGGAATCAGTTGTATAGTGTGAACAAAGATCTAGGATTTCCAAGTAAGTTGCATTCGTGATAGTTGATTTTATCAAGGTATAAATTATTCAGGTAATGAGATGATTGATTATGTTGGCTATTGAGCATTTTAAAGAGAGTTTGAGCATGACCTTGATTATGGATTTTGTTACTTTTAATGGTGAAAGAACTTAATGAAGTTGCATATGAATAATTGGTGTGAAATAAAGGAAAATAGACATCATGCTTAAAGCCATGACTCAGGGTTATAAATGGTATAGGTTTTTCACTTTGAGTTTATGTAATAATGTGATATGGAAGGACTCACCATCGAGTTACGAAAGATCATCAACTACCTTTCAGGAAGCTTGGTTTGGGTTGAATGACAAATAGTGATACGTGAGAAATTTTGCATTTCATTTTAGGTTGGATTACTCAATCACGATAGGTGACTCATGGAAGCATTATAGAAAGGATTTACGATTTTATATGTCATTGATGATTTTGGGATCAGATGGTACTTGTCATTATCAAAAAATGGGCTTGATGGCACTCGTCTTATCCCCACCAAGACAAGTCAGCCAAAAATCCAATTACAATAATAAAGTGAGGAAGAAATAATTCAAGTAAAAGTTTAACTACAAATAATAAGTCAACTTAATTAAAAATTCTCAAAACCTGGTTGTCACATGTACAAGCCTCTAAATGTATTACAATAGATTTGAAAGAAAATACAAGTCTCAAATGATATTGTTTCTAAAGTAGAACAAAATCACAAATAAGAGTGAGAGTTCGATGGGATAACAAACAACTACCTCACACAATCTCTACAAAAAGCCTCAGACAAGAAAAATGGAGGGTATCATAAAGATCCGGGCTCGTAACCTACAAAAATATAGTAGCAAGGGGTGAGTACCAAACACACGGTACCCAACAAGTGAACTACTAAACACAAAATCAAGTAATCTAGAATACGGGTACTCGTAATACTCCAACCGAACCTCCACAACTACAACCTACATAAAACCAACCCAACCTAACAGTTTACAATTTACATAACGTATAGCTCAATAATATCACACTAACAATTATATATCAACAACACAAGGGATCAAGTATGTCCATCATAAGTTTCACAAAAAGGCACTCACAAGGTTATAAATGATGAAGATGTGCAATGCAATACAATACAATAATGTCAGGTATAATGATGCATGTCTAGCCTAGTGATACACACTCACTGTCTCTTAGTCCGGGACGCATGGGGGACTTTTAGTCCACGCATCCGTTGCGGTTTCCGACACAACCCTCAAATCATAATATCTATCACGACGTGTGACACGACCCTTGAATTTTAGTATCCATTGCGACATTGACACGTCCCTCGAAAAGGTACATCCTTTTTAATTATTATTCTTTCTCAGTTCACATAACACTTGTCAGAAAAATTAATGCAAATAGGCATGTTTACACAATAATGAGAAGATGAATAATTTTAGTATAATGCACAATTCACAACAATATAGTCTTGATATAACATCAACATTAACTCAATAAACCTTTCAAAATTATTCTCAACATCTCACACAAGGAAGCATGAGATTCTATATACTTAACAAAGATTGAAAAATTCACTTGCCTTAGTCGAATCACGGTTATTCACACTTGAGCCTTTTCCTTTTGAATAAAATTGGTAGCACCACAATCTAGTCAAATAAGAATTCACAATAAGAATTGAAACTAACAACACCTATACTACTAATGGAACGCACAATCTAATAATAAGCTCGACTAAATGTATAACCGACGCACTGAGCAAAAGTGTGCAAATAATGAAAAAACATGTTTATAAAATACAGAAGGACAGTTTGTCACCATGTTTATTCCTAACTACGTGTAAAATTCCATTTAATAGTTGTTTGTCTCCATCTGGAAACATAAACATTACCATTAACCACATTACCACTTCAATTGATCCTAGCCTTTACAACTGCTAATCAAATGCTCTTTGTGATTCTGACGCTAACGCTTGGCACACACCTCTACTTGGAGATTTGAAACAGTCGTAATCAAGTATTTAACCTAACTGGGTTAGGATCGTTCCCACGAGGAATATGATAGACTCTGGATTAGCACACTTTTATAACGTGAATGGATATACTCTAATATCTCCCAGAAATAGAAGAATGAAAAATAAATATAACGAGGGGGGATTTTCAAGTAAAATATAAATTCTAAACTATAATTGTAACTGTTTGTAATCAGAAGAGAAATGAACTAGGGAAACATGTTCCCCATGACTCCCTAACTAATTGCTCTTGGATACTTGTGACTCTTTTCTGGTGTGTAGATGCAGGACAATAAGTTATGCTCTCCTAAATCCTTGATTGAGCATCTAGGTGAATTTCATCACATTACTTATGGATTTAGCCACACATTCTTGGAGTATGATCAGAAATCATGTAAGAGGACTACATAATTAAATTACTTATGCACAAGAATTGATGAACAAAAATCTAAAATCTCAATGAAATTGCAAACTTGAATTAACGAAATCATAAAATATTATTCACAAACTCTCAATCTTGATATTCTCTCTCTAAAAGTATTGTATCTAATGTTCTATGATGTTCTACATTTGATAAAAATCTAAAATTCTATTTATAGTACTTAAAATACAAAGTTGAAACAAAATAGGATAACTGTGTTGGCGCCAGTTGTGAGCACTTTTTACGGCTTGTAAGACAGTTCATGGCTCGCGAGTTGGGGTCTCGTAGATTATGGTTGCAGTTACTGGGTCTTTCACGAACCCTTCTTCATGAGTCATGTAGGATTCCATGACCTATGAAGGGTTTCGTTGGAGCCACTTTCAGCAACTCTTCACATTTTGCTCTTCAATTCATGACCACACTCTACGACTCATATGATGGTCTATGACTCGTGTTAGAATCTCGTAGAGTAGGACTCACTTTTCACCCCTTCACTAGAACAACAAATGCAACCTCTTCTACAACTCGTGGAGTGACCCACGACCCATAGAGGGCCTCGTAAATTGCCAAATTATCTACAAATCTGTACTTCACACTCAAAATCAAGTCAACACTAAAATCCTGCAAAAACAAACAAAACAAATATCAAGTCTACTAATATCACTTTGAGAACGCACAAAATCCCAAGTTTTAAGCATTAAAAGAGTTGTATTTTGGCAGCACATCAACACCCTCATCTTAAAATTGTTGCTTGTCCTCAAGCGACGAACTCAATCTACTTAAGCAGCACATAGATACATAGACATCAACCCAATGACACATAATATATCAAAATCTCAATAGATACCCAAGTCTCCTCAAAACACAAATCATCTAGCTATCCAATAAACCAATGCAGACTATAAAACTCTAACAATGCAACTATGACCAACTTGCAACCACAAGTAAGCAACATATCACTAAGTTAGTCAAGTATCAATAATGTAATACAAGTGCCTTCACAGAAAGAAGTCCCATCATACACTCTGGATGATATTTTCAATTTACATTCATTGGGATTATATCACAACACTTACTCTCACAAAAGATATTCAATTACTGTGCCCAATATCATATGCTTGCCCATATACTCTAGATCATCATTTGTTGACTAGTCGGACTAGGATCACGTTAGGACTTTCTAAGCTTGTAATGTAGGCTCAGGGGCTTTGGAGTGATTATATAGATACATAGTGACGACGACCCTCCTTGATACTATATTATTCAACACTTTTACCCTACCAACCTATCACTTTTCTTTTCTTCTCCTTTTTCCCATTTTTCAACTGCCTAAGGGTGTTTTTTTCTTCTTTTTAGAACTTTGCCCTTATTCATGTACATTTTTTGGGACTTTGGAAAATTTATCATTTTTCTTTTACCTTTATCATTCTTTTTCTTCCTTTCTCTGTATCACTAAGCATTTCCCCCTCCTTTTTTATGACTTTTCCTTATACACCCTCAACTCAATGTTCAAGGAAAGACTAGGTCTAAATTTGGGATTATCATTTATTAAGGTCCAAGATTATTAGGTGTTTACAAAGAATAAGGTCAATGTTAGGCTCAAAAATAGGTATCAAGGGATAATTAACATCTTTGGTTTATCATATTTAGGCTAAGTGGGCTAAATTTGGACAAAGGCTTAAGATCCTTTCCTAACAAACTAATCTAGAGTCTAAACTTGAGTAACAGGGAAAGTTCTGAATTAAAGCATAATAAAGAATCATGCAATTATGCTCACTCACTTATGACACTGGTTTACTTGTTAACACAACTACCATATCATGCTTTTTATCACAGTTCATACACTTATCAGAACAAATACTATTAGATAGCCTAATCATGCATGGTTACTAATGAATTAGCTAAACAAAAGATTTGATGGATATCATTTTTTTACAAACAATTACTATGCCATAGATATCAATACTATGTGCTACACATGCAACCTAAACATCCTAAACATGCTGGTTCAACATAAAATAAAATTTGCAGGGAAAGAACATAGGCAAGAAAATTCTTTGAAATAAAAAATTGGGGTAGTTATAGGCCAAAGTTACTCAGACTTCACTGAGGCCGTATAACCATCCACACCCCATCAAAACGATTGTGCATCATCCTCAATGCACGTAAGCAAAATATAATGAACTGGGGTCAAAGGAAACATACCTGGGCAGCTAAGCGCCTCTCTCAGTCTCGCTCTGTCCACCCTCTACAGGCTTGGTGGACTCCTCAACAATAGGAGAAAATTGGGAGGTACCCTAACCTCTAAGCAACTGGCGTGCACGCTCCTGTATGGCCTCCTTCTGCTTTCAGGATCTAGCATGGATGATTCGTAGGTCCTCCTCATCTATCTGCTCGCCACCAAGGTGCTCCATATCTATATCATATATGCAGGGCCTCTTCCCCAGGGAAATCTGTGTGGGTTCCTCTGGAGTGAACAGAGCTCTAATAGGTACTACAGCTGGCATGGTATATTTCAAGCCTAATAGAGTAACCAATGCTGCAACAATGTCATCATAGAGCTGTTGAATCTCCATATGCATAACCGAAAAATCAATGGGAGCCATTGTACGGAGGCTCGTCTTGATGTACTCCTCGAATGCATTGATGTGGGCATCCACCGGTGCAAGTCCCTCTTTGATGGTTGTAGTGGTAAATGCCAGCATGCAACTCTCCACCTCTGTAACAACCTGGTGGACCTAGGGTCTCAAATTTTGTAGTAACTTAGCCAACTGTGACTCAGTATACATCAGTCTCTGTGACAACGCCTGAAAAGATGTTGCCGACACAAATGCAATACCGACAGGTGCTGATATCGTGAATACAAACTCTGGAACATTAGAAGTAGTAATAGTGGGCCCCCTCTCCTTAACAGTCTCAGTCTTTAGGGGCCCTTCTATAGTCTTTGCAGTAACAGAACTAGAGGGCTCGGTCGGAGGCACTAAGGCGGGCAAATCCGGAAGTATAACCTGTGGCCTCGGTGTCTGACAAAAAGTAATGAGATTCTCTTCAGCCTTGATTAGGCTGGCATCAATGTGCATTGCACCTCAAGTAGTATGTCCACGTGGTGAAATATACAAACCCCTACCGTCAAACATAGATGATGTATCAAGAACGGGAAGGGGATCATCGTGGACCTTCTCAAGGCTGCCTCATATATTTTCTCTATGATCAGTGTGGCCCAGTTGATAGCATAGCCATCCAAGATGTTGGCCACCAAAATAGCTCTCTCCGGCATCAAGGTATTATCTATAAGTGTCGGCCAAATTCTCGAGCGAACCACCGCCCATAAAAATTTGGCGGGGAAGCTGAGCGAAGCCTTGATGATAGGCTCTGATGTTGTGGCTACCTAAGTAGGGTCAGGTCCTATAGCGGCAATGTGGGTAGCCACCCACCTTATCAAATAGACCCAACGCCCCGGGTCCCTTATCACCCCCAAGTCACATGCCTGTCCTACTTTGTGATCGAACTCTATTGTAGAACTGGGGGTCGCAAACTCGGGTCCAAATAACATCCGTCGGATAGTCTACTCTGACATGTCAACCACCCAGCCTCACACTCTGACCTCCTCTAGACTGGGCCGAGTGAGGGGCTTCTTTCGCTTGGGAAGAGTGTTGTGAATCATGGCGGCGTAGGAGGCGAAGAATTCCCTCACCAATACTAATGAGTAACTCCCAGTCGGCTGTGCCAACCACTAGAGTTTTTGTTATACAGTAATGTCTTCCACCCCTGGGACACTTTCGAGTTCTTTGGTGATGACCCGGGACTCCTCCAATAAAGAACTATTGGGTCGGCCACACTTATTTCTTTACATATCTATCGTGAAGATGGTCTGCATGCCCTTGATGCACCACCTGCTGAGCTCTGAGTCTGGTGATGACTCGGGTGCGTGAGGGATAGAAGATGATGTGGAGTCTGAACCCTCCTCAGAAATAGATCCGGACCCCCCCCCTCGGAGGAGGTCAGCTGAATGCTACTGATGGCCCTGTTACCCCCATGATCAAACTGGAAAGGGCGGACCACAATAGCCTGCGACGTAGCATGCCTAAAAAATGCTCAAGTCTATCATGGCTCTATATTAAAGTCTGGATGGATGCCAAGCTCCTCTACAGAGCCACAGGCCTCGGGGGCATGCACCGAATCTGTGGCCTCGTCTCGCAAGCGGGCCTTCATAGCTCGAATCTTCTCATTCTTTGATTTAGGGTCCATGGTACCTACAAGACAAACAATCACGAAATGGATTAGTTCCATGTATTGTAATCCAAAACACAAGGAAATTTTTAGAACTAGACTAGGGAAGTTTGGGTTCACAAAACCCTCTTTACGAGTCATAGAGTACTCTGCGGCTCGTAAAGGGTTTTGTGGGACAGTGTTTAGCTATTGTTCAATCTACTGGAGTTGCATCCACGAGACCTAGTCACAACTCGTAGAATGTTCTATGAGTCATAGATGGAGTCATGGATGTAAGTCCAAGCTTAGGTTTAGAACTGGCAACCTATACAAGAGTTGTATACGAATCGTGGAACCATCCACGAGTCGTAGAAGGTCTCATATGATGAAGCCCCAAGATTATTCAACACTGGAACCTTTCACAAGGGGTAACCACAACTCGTAGATTGATCCACACACCGTAGAAGACCCTCGTAAATATGGACAGTGTTCAAAAATCTTTTGCAACCTCATCTACGAGTTGCCCCGACCAATTTTACCAAACAAATAATATTTATAAACAAGGATTTATGCACCCACATGCAAATTTGCACCAAGTTACCAACCCCAATCATGCATTACCCCATCAAAATGGTTTACTATCTATTTTAACTAATTCGACCATTCGTCAATGTGAGTACTAACTACTTGGCTATGTGAATGCACAATTTCAATAAATTACAATGAACGAGTAGTTATATTATCACACAATTTAAAACACCCACCCTTTTTTTGGCACCTATTTCTACCTTAATCACATAATCACAATCATGACTAGATTTTCAAGGCATATTTAAATAGGTTCACGACTCCGCTAACCCATCCCCAATCCCAATCAAACTTAATAAAAATCATAATTTGATAAGGTAGGTTTTAGGGACAGTAGACTTACCGATTTAAAATGAGATTAGGAGGAGTATGACAGAGATACAGTAGGGATTCGAAACCCTAGGAGAAGTGGTCTTCGCCAGAGGTGGATGGAAAATGACGTGGGTTAACGCATCATGGTCGAAAAATGAGAGGATGGTCGGATTTAGGATTTGGAATTACCTATTCTTTGCAAATAATGGATCAAAATTATTTTGACCCATATTTAAACCATACCGAGTCAGGTTAGAAAGTCAAGGTTTTGGCTTCACAAAACCCCAATTTCGGGCCATAGAATGCTCTACGGCCCGTGAATCATGGTTTTGTGGATACCTAAAACCTTTTTATCTCTAACGTTGGTCTACGAGTCATAATACAGGCCGTATCTTGAAATATGACTCATAAAACAAGTCTCGTAAACTATTTTGACATTTAGGCAAATTTCAAGGACTTACCTGGGTTCCACGAACCCAATCAATGACCTGTAGTTCTACATATGTATTGTGGATTTGATTCGTGGACTGGAGTGCATCATGCCCTTGCTCACTGGAAGACTTTACGAGATGGTCTACTGGTCGTGCAATGCAGCACGACCCATAGAGCAAGTTTTAAGCTCCAGTTTCTATTCCTTTTCAGCCAAAAATGGTTGACTTGGTCAGGTACCTGCAAAATTGGCAAAAATACATTGCTAACCTATATAACTCTAGTCCATTGTCTAAATTTTACAACCTAGAAATACAAAAAGCTAGCCTATTTTAAAGTCTAAAGCTAAAAACTAAAACTAAACTACATTTATTACAAAAATATCTTGGGTTGCCTCCCAAGCAGCACCTAATTTATTGTCACAAAATGACGTGGGCTATCTAATTACTCAAACTTCATCAATAGCCTAGACCTCCATCTTAAGCTCATCTGGCCTCTTCATCGACCTGCAGACGTTGAAGGTGACTTCTTTGTTATTCAATCTAAACTTGAGAAGGTTGGATTCCATGTCCACTAGGGCTTGCCCCATGTCCAAAAAAGGCCGTCCCAAGATGATTAGGACTTCAAAGTTGACTTCGTAGTCTAAGATCATGAAGTCCGCTGGGAATATGAATTTGTCCACCTTGACGAGCGCATCATGCAAGATTCTCACCGACTTCTTCACAGTTTGGTTAGCCATCAAATGTCGCATGTTAGTAGGTGTAGGGGCTGCCAGACCGAGCTTCTTGAAAATCACAAGGGGCATCAAGTTAATGCTGGCACCAAAATCACATAACGCACTTGCGAACTCTACATCCCCTATAATGCAGGGAATGGTAAATGCTCTGGGATCCTCCCTCTTTTGCACCAAGGATCGGGTAAAGATAGCACTGCAATGTTGGAGCTCTTGTGAGAGCTCCTGACTCACGGTGTTCTTCTTCGTCACCAGATCCTTCATAAACTTGGCACATCCGAGAATCTTCTCCAACGCCTCAATCAATGGGATGTTGATGGAAAGATGCTTTAACATGGAAAGTAAGTATTTGAACTTACTTTCCTCCTCTTTTTTCTTTAGTCTCTGTGGGAAGGGAGGAAGAGGTCGAGGAATAGGTCTCAACTATTTTGGTGCAATATTTCTTTCCTCAGTACGAACACCAACATCTCCAGTTTTGGCTTGCTTATCCTTAACACCCTCATCACGAACCTCATCATCATCTATAGGCATTGGAGGATCAGTGGTCTGTTTCCCACTGCGAGTTGTGATAGCCATACACTGTCCTTCATTCTTTGGATTCTGAACAGTATTGCTGGGAAAAGTACCTTTTTCGCATTGGTTGAGCTAGGTCGAGATCCGACCGAATTGCTTCTCGAGCTGCTTGATTGCAGAGTACCCTTCTGGCATTGGTTGAGCTAGGTCAAGATCCTGTGCATCAACCTTCTTCAGCAATTTGTCAAATATCTCCTTGACCTTGGACGAACTTGCACCAGAATCATAATTTTAGGGTGGGACATAGGTGTCGCTTCTATAACCATCTCTATGACCCCACTCAACATCTCTATCTTGACCTCTATTTTGATCATAGAAACAACCCTTGTTGTTGTTATTATATGCTCTCTCTCGTCCGTAGTTCTGACCTTGGTTTCCTTGCCCTTGGAGCCAATAGTCCTGAATGAACCCCTAGGCATTAGGATGGAAACCCCCCATTTGCTTGACTATGAAACAAGTCACATCCTCAAAATAGGGTTCCTCATACATGAGCGCTCGGACAAGTTGATGAGTAACTGCATTCACCTTCTCAGCATTCTGCTTCATCAGTTACTCCATATTGACACTAATCTGTGCAAGTTCCTGCATCACCTCTTCACTGACCTGGGCTTGCACCGGAGTAGTAGTAATAACAACTGAGCTCCTTGTTGTGGCTTTGTCCCTTGTGCCCCATGCACAATTAAGTTTAACCACCCGCTCTAGCCTCTCGGTGATCTCCTGGAATGTATGATCTAAGAATGATCCACCCATGATGGTATCAGCGACTGCTTGCCCGTCTCATCAAGGGATCTGTAGAAGATTTCAACCAGAGATTCATCTATGATCTTGTGGTTGGGAACCCTTCTAAGACACTTTGAAAATCACTCCCATATAGTACCAATTGAATCACCAGGCAATTGTTTGAAGTTATTAATCTCCTATATCAGTTTGAGCTTTGTAGAGATGCGGAAATACCTCTCTAAAAAGGTTGTTTGCAATTCAATCTAACTGGTGATCAAACTCTATGGGAGCTCAACTAACTATGATGTTGAATTTCCAGTAAGAGATAATGGGAAAACATAGAGCCCAACAACATCCATGGACCGATTTTGATTCCTCTGACGGTAACCCTGCGAACAACCCGCAATTCTAAAGCATCTGCAGCAACCCAATCGATAAGACGAACTTAGTGTCATCCAAAAGTGGAGGTAATACTATCGCTCCCGTGACATCCATAGCCATCAGGTTCAATCGATATTGATTCCAATCATTTACGGTGGCTTGAAGTCCCTCAGACTGTGGAATGACTATGGGTGGGTTGTCCCCATTTGGATTCAGTGCAGCATTAGCTGTATTCTCAACATCATTACTGGGTTGTCGGGCCATTCATCTTCTAGTTTTCTCAATCTCTGGATCAAAAGGAATCAAGGGAGTATCTCGACTTCTCGTAGTTGACATGCAGTGTTCACCTTCACCCTATATCAAGACAAAAACAACACAAAATGTAAAATTAGGGAAATAAAGAGTAATCTATCAAGTTACAGCGTGCTAATCAAGTCTAGCTATATTCCCAAGCAATAGTGCCACTAAATTCTCTCTGCGATCCGATGCTAACGCTTGGCATACACCTCTACTTGGAGGTTTGAAGTGCTTGTAATCAAGTATTTAACCTAACTAGGTTAGGATCATTCCCACGAGGAATATGGTAGACTCTAGATTAGCACACTTTTGTAACGTGAATCGAGATACTCTAATATCTCCCAGAAACAGAAGAATGAAAAATAAATATAATAAGAGGAGATTTACAAGTAAAAAATAAATTCTAAACTATAATTGCAAGTGTTTGTAATCAGAAGAGAAACGAATTAGGGCTACGTGTTCCCCATGACTCCTAAACTAAGTGCTCTTGGATACTTGCGACTCTTTTTGGTGTGTAGGTATAGGACAGTAAGTTATGGTCTCCTAAATCCTTGATCAGGCATCTAGGTGAATTTTATCACATTACTTGATCGGTCTCTGTGATGTTGCTTTACTAACCTTTACGTTTTATCCTAGACCAAAACTATTACCCCTAGTAGCTTGATTAGATGAGAGAAATCGATCAACCTCTGTTAATTAATTCTTTTCCTATTCATCACTTCCTAGATCATGCAAGGGATACTAGGTGAGTTCAAATATTGGCCTTCCGTTAAAAATTAGTTAAAGTAAAAAAGTTAATTAATACATCCTAACACCATTCAAGAAATTGCAAGTAATCCAATTTTGTCTTAGGTAGTTCGTCAGAGTTTCCACAACCTTAGTTGTGGATTTAGCCATGTATTCTTGGAGTATGGTCAAAAATCATGTAAGAAGACTACATACTTAAATTACTTACGCACAAGAATTGATGAACAAAATCCAAAATCTCAATGAAATTGCAAACTTGAATAAATGAAATCACAAAATATTGTTCAAAAGCTCTCAATCTTGATATTGTCTCTCTAAAAGTACTGTATCTAAAGTTCTATGACGTGCTATATCTGATAAAAATCTAAAAATCTATTTATAGTACTTAAAATACAAAGCTAAAACAAAATAGGATAACTATATCAGCGCCATTTACGAGCACCCTTTACGGCTCATAAGGCAGTTCACGGCTCGCGAGTTGGGGTCTTGTGGATTGTGGTTGTAGCTACTGACATCTTTCTTTCATGAGTCATGTAAGATTCCATGACCCATGAAAGGTTTCGTCTGAGCCATTTTTAACAACTCTTCACTTTCTGCTCTTCGATTCATGACCACACTCTACGACTAGTATGATGGTCTACGACTCGTGTTTGACTCTCGTAGAGTGGGACTCACTTTTCACCTCTTCACTTGAACAACAAACGAAACCCCCTCTACGACTCGTAGAATAACCCATGACCTATAGAAGGTCTTGTAAATTACCAAATTATTTGCAAATCTATAATTCAAGTTCAAAACCAAGCCAATACTGAAATCCTGCAAAAACAAACAAAACAAACATCAAATCTACTAACATTGCTTTGAGAATACACAAAATCCCAAGTTTTAAGCATTAAAAGTGTTGTATGTTGGTAGCACATCATCAAACAAACCCATTATTCATTATGCTAACACTAACTCATAATGATGACATCTGTAGAAAGTCAAGTAAGCAACAATCTTCTTGTCACCTTTCAAAAATTCAACACGTCATGCCTATTACCCTTGAGCTTCTGTACAATTTGACATAAAGTTATGAACTATAGGAATAACCAAACAATTAAACATTGAATTCTCTATCACTTTACCCTCCATTCCTAATTACGATTATTGGTCATACGAATTCAAAGTCAAATTGAATTGTTTACCTAAAACGGTTGCTTTCGTGTTCGTGCACCACAACTCTATTTCAACCCCCCTTTTCTTCTTTTCTAAATTGAATGAGTTTTAAAAGTGATAAATCCACTCATTTATTTTATTATATATGAACCAAGGTATATAAGGTATTAAGTAATATGATTTAATCCCTCAATTAGATTTGTTATCTAATCTTATCCTCAGCTTAAATCTCAAAGTTATCAATTAGTCCAAAAATATCCATTTAAAATTTACGAGAGTGTATTTTATGAAAGTAAGAGAATTAGTTTTCAATATGACTTAGTGGGTCATTACCAGGTTTATATCATATAGAAGGATAGTTTGTCACCATGTTTATTCCTAACTATGTGTAAAAGTCCATTTAATAGTTGTTTCTCACCATCTGGAAACATAAACATTACCATTAACCACATTACCACTTCAAGTGATCCTAGCCTTTACAACTGCTAATCAAACAAACCCATTATTCATTATGCTAACATTAACTCTCAATGATAGCCTCTATGGAAAGTTAAGTAAGCAACAATTTTCTTGTCATTTTCAGAAATTCAACACGTCATGCCTATTACCCTTGAACTCCTTTACAATTTGACATAAAGTTATGAACTATAGAAATAACCAAACAATTAAACATTGAATTCTCTATCACTTTACCATCTATTCCTAAATACGATTATTGGTCATACGATTTCAAAGTCAAATTGAATTGTTTACCTGAAGCGACTGCTTTCGTGTTTGTGCGTTGCAACTCTATTCCATCTTTCCTTTTCTTCTTTTCTAAATTGAATGAGTTTTAAAAGTGATAAACCCACTAATTTATTTTATTATATATTGACCAAGGTATATAGGGTATTAAGTAAATACAATTTAACCCCTCAATTAGATTAGTTATCTAAAATTATCTTTAACTTAAATCTCAAAGTTATTAGTTAGTCCAAAAATATCCACTTAAAATGTATGAGGGGGTATTTTATGAAAGTAATAGAATTAGTTTTCAATATGATTTAGGGGGTCATTACAATACTACTCTGTTGATGGAGGTTATTTTGTTCTATCATGATGGGTTATGTAGATATTTTATGGTAAATAAAGGTTACACACTTATGGTACACAAAGCTCATGGAGCGATCGAGAATTTCTTAAGTTAGCATAAAAACGAGTGTTTGAATAGATTACATGTGATTGGGGTTGAAATTTAATTGAATGATCGCAACCCATGGAAAAGGCACCATACCTGATTCGGTTACTGTTCTAGTATTTGGTCAATGTTATTTGAGGTTTTATAAGCTTGGGAATGGTTATTTTTCCTGTTAATTACCTTTTTGGGATAGATTTAATTAGATTCTCTCTTACAAATTTGTATTGTCGAAGTATTGGAATGACACACCTTAAATTTGGGGAGGATTATGTTAAGAGGATAGAACTTGGATGGGGTTTGTGATGATTTATATGTTGCAATTGGTTGTGATTAGTTTAGATTGACTCTTGGCCTTCAAAGGGAATAGATCTGAGTTGCCTTGTGGTCTCGTAGTTAGAAATTCATCTTGATGAGTACACTGTGGTATGAGGGTGTTGGTTCAAGTTTGGTTCACTAGCTAGTCTCTGATTTGGTAATTACTCTTGAAGGGTAGAATTTCATGTTAGTTCATAAGTCTTACTCTTGATAGTACTTTCAGATGGTATGACCCTTGGAAATGAGGTTAATTAGAAGTAATTAATGACTTTGAGAATGATATTTCAGACTCTTGGTTACTTCTATTAAGACTCCTCCCTTTTCTTTATGTTCGAAGACGAACATGGTTTTTAGTGGTGAATGATATAATGACCCTGAAGATCATTTATTGCATTTTCGACCTAACTATGATTTTGCCCTTCCTGAAAGCTATCTTAGATAATATTTTGATAAGTCTAAAAGTCATATTTTGAGAATCTTGTAAAAATTTGGGGTTTTGCTAAAGAAAGAGTTTTAATAGGCTTAAAGTTGAGAATTTTGAGTTTTAAGGTCATTTCGAGTTTCGAGAGTCAGAATTTGATTCTGTCAATTCCATCAGTTCTGGAATACCGAATCTGGTCAAGGATAACTTGCATAATTGAATTCAAAGATAAAATGAGACTTTAGGCCCAAAGTTGTATTTCCAATTTATTTTGGATCACAGGTTTGACTTTGGTCAACATTCGGAGTTTGAGAGCTCATGTTAAAATTATGTCAGTTCTAGTGGTTTAAGGTGGTAAAACTAATGCTAGAAATGGATTCTTTGTAATTTTTAAAGCTTTTATGAATATTTTGAGTTTTTGAGTCTAAGACTAGTTTAAACGATCTTTCTCGAGTTCAGGACCACGGGAGTTCCAAATTCAAATTCTGACGGTTCCATTAACTCTTGATCATCATTTATGTAGGGTTTCATGTTTGATTTGTGTTCACGGGGTTCCGAATGAATATCTAAGGGTACGGTTCTATTTTTTAATTGTGTTATGTTGTTGCTGCTAGCTGGTTGCTGGTGCATTTGTCCTTACCCTCTGCGTTCATGCCATCTTCTCTACGCTTGCAGAGGTCAGCGTGACTAAACCTCCGCGTTCGCAGAAGGTAGGCCTGAATTCATGGAGCTGTAATTGCTTGACCTCCGCGTTCACAGAAGCCCTGTCAGCATTTGGTTTAGCAACTTGGGCCTCCGCGTTTAGGGGTAAGGATCCGCGTTCACGAAGAATTATAGATGTCTGAATAGTGAGTTGTTTTAAAAGACGTGTTTTGAATCCATTTCACCATTTTTGATATTTTCAAGCTCGTTTCTAGAGGGAATTTTCAAGGTTTTTGAAGGCAAATTGACTAGGTAGTTATTTTCTATCCTATTTAATTGTTTTACATTGATTAATTTATGTTTTTAACGTCTATATTTGGGATTTTAATGGTGTAAATTGGGGATCTTCAGATATGGATTTCCAAAACTTTAATCACTAATTTCTCACTCATCTTAGCTTCATTTTTTAAAATCATCTTCACCATTGGATTTCTTGTGTCATGACCCGAATAGGGGCCTAAATGTGACATGACGAAGGAGAACACGAAGGCCCTCAATCAAGCCATCATATCATCATTACACACATCATCGGTTCGGAAGCGCGGAAGCTAAACACATAACACACAAGCTCTAAGGGATTTGGGACTTGGGACTCAAGCTATGGGGACAAGATCGGGAATGGGATAAGCATGGATACACATAACAAATAGCAATTATCTCTAAGGGAACGGGTAAGGGGAAATCAATTATAGGGACACACTAGGATTATGGGACTTACCACATAAGCATATAATCAATCATAGATCTCAACATACATGTCATAAGCATAATAAGAGACCGACATCATAATCAAAGCTAATAGCATAGTATTACATAACCAAATGTTTAACATAGCAAGCCAACGTTCAAGAGTATAGAATGGTCCAACAAGCCTCTACATGAATGAGCGGGTCCTCGACAAGTTTGAGACTCACCCTCAAAACATAAGAAATTAAATGACATAATTTAAAATAGGTAGATAGATGGTGGCTATTGCCCTTGAACAAAAGGGCTCACCACTAGCAAGGTCTTCACAAATGATCAAGCGTCATCCGGTTGAATATAGATATCGTCTCCGGTCCCTACATAGTTAGAACATGTAGACAAGGAATATATGGGTTAGCACAATTAAGCACTAAGTATACGGGCATGCAATGCATATGACAATATAGTATGACCAAGCAACATGTCAAGGGGACAAGTGATAGGAAAGGAGTGCACGTAGCCAAAGAGCAATATAACAAGATGTTATGCCATGATGCATTAAGTGCAATCTTATGACCAATATATAAATATCGGGGATGTGACCTCAACCAACAACATGGAAAAGACCCGAGCGAGCCACTACCCGGATCCAGAATACTTGCCAAGTAGTACCCTAATAACCCTTGAAACAAGGGGAAACATGCAAGTCATCCCATATAGGGAGAAATGCCATAGTGGCACATGGTTTGACGGAAAGGAGTATGGACACTGTGGAGATAGTCCACCCACCTCCAATTCCTCGGTACTAAGTCTCATCCCATGGGAATACGTATAGGTACATGCAACTGCAAAATAGGAAGACTTACATTCATTTTCAAAGCATGCATCATTAGTCAAGCAAACCCATTGATCAAATCATACTTAAACTTAGGCCAAAGGCCATCAAGAGTTAACAAAATCATTTTCATGATCATTCCATGTCAATGTATTAAGAGTAGCTCATCTACATAGCTTATCATATCAAGCATTCAAAACATGTCAATATGGTGCAAGCACCCAATATGCTCAAAGAGCCATAACGGAGAGACTATGTGATCACAAGTCTTAAGATAACATTCAAAACATAAGTTTCATCAAGAGTTTCAACATATCAATAATCCATGCATATGCCATGAATGAGGATCAAGAACATGGGTAATGAAATTCAAACTTAATTTCACAATTTGAAAGGTATTTCATCATAAATCATATGAAAAGCAATAAATAAAGTATAATGCAACTTACCCATGCATAATTAAATCATAAAGGAACATGCAACATGATTCTTCAAGAGTTTCCATGAACATTTATAAAATTCAAGCTTAAAACATGTCTAAATCAGCTAAAAACTACAACGCATAATTCCCAACACTAAACTTCAACAATAATTGAAGAACCCATAACTTGAGGAAGCTTAAAATCATAATTTAAAGGTTAGGGTTTTGGGGTCTTCAAGGATGGAAGAAAATGCTGGAATCAAATCCCACATACCTTATACCCGAGCACTTGAATTGAGTAAAGAAGCAAAAATTGAACTATTTTCCCAAATTTTCCTTCAAAGCTTCAACAATGGTGATCAAGAGGTTTGAGAGAATTTGATGAAGTCTTGAGAATGTTAGAATAGATGAATAAGGGTTAGGGTCTTGTTTTAGGGGTTTAGGGGACGTTAGGATACCTAAAAGGGGCCTAGGGATTAGTTAAATCACGAAATTATCATTAATAAAATGGACTTTTAACTGCCACACAGGTTCACACGGTGGAGCTACAGTGTCTGTCTATTGGCTCACTGGCCGTGTACCCAACCGTCCAACTTACCTTAAGTTTTTCTTCGGCTCAAACTTTCGGGGGACTTTCTGGACCACTTGACGAGGGGTTTCACGTACCATATGGCTTCACACAGACCGTGTACTAGTCCTTGGAGCCATACTTGGTCCATAAATCAACCCCCACAACACGTACAAGACACTGCCCCACTCAACGGACCACCAAACGGTCCGTTTGAGGTCTCACGGACCGTGGGGTGGTCCGTGAGCCATGCC
>JBCEWC010006138.1:0-23610 GCA_038996855.1 Solanum aculeatissimum
TTCTCTACAAGACACACTATATTTAACCATAAATGTATTCCATTTGTGAATTATTTTGAAAATATTTACTTTAGATTCATGATACACGTGCAACGCACGTACTATAAACTAATCTTATAATATAATTAAAACCTAAGCCTAAAACAAGTAGGAAAAACTATCCTAACTAGAGTAGGAAAAATAATCCTAAATGGACTAGGATTGTCGAGTTGTGTCCTTTCCATGAACCTGACCACATTTTTTGGTGTTGTTCATATCTAAATTATGTCTCACATGATGTATTCCTTGATCTTGAATCTATCCACGAAGTGTCACCTTCCACGGACACCTTCACAAGTCGTGAAAGGCACCATGACTTGTAAAAGGTGTTGTGGTGTCTTGCCTTTGTTTTGCATACTGTCCAGTGATTTTGGTGCCTTTCATGAGCACCTTCATGGCTCATGGAGTGCACCATGAGTCATGAAAGGGCTCGTGGTAAGTCCCTTGAGTCCATTTTGTTTACCTTGCACCTGGACGGAGAAGTTCACGACCCTTGAAGCACACCACGGGTCGTGAACCCTCTCTTGGTTTGTTTTCTTGTTCTTTTTAGTTTCGTGTTGTCTCATATATTCCTGGACAACGTAGCTGCTGCTTCATCACACTCTCAGGTCATCATATGAGTCATGTAATTGGCCATAAGCAGTGTGTGAGTCCAAGTGTGACACCTTCAATTCACTTCACAACAAAGCGTCTTGATTGCTTTTGAGATGGCTTGATTTTTGTACATTGCATCCTTGTCTTAACCTTGTTCAAAGTTTTCCAGCCGCTCAATTGTAACAATTGATCATCATACCTGTCCTAGCTACTCACAAATGATTCCTTTTAATTTCAAGTCAAAATCTTCATCTTAAATTAGCCCAATGTCCGTTTTATCCAACGAAAATTTCATTTTCCTACAAAATCAACATAAAACACATATCAAACTAACAAATGCGCTTAAGAACTCACAATAATTCTATGTTTTAAGCATCATAAAAGTCGTATTTTCATGACTTATCACTCCTCGGGCCAAAATTCATAGGGGTCTCACATAGACCTCAGCCGCCCGAAAAGACCTCAGTAATAATAATCCAACGGAAGAGACCTTGGCCAAAATTACACTCACTAAAAGAAACCTCAACCACCAAAAGAGACTTTGACAAATAACACCGGCCGGTAAAAACCCCAGCTCCAAGTATCAATATCTATTTCTTATCACATTCAACAATTCAATGCAGATAAGCATATACACAAAAATGAGTGAATGATAAATGAAATTCACAATACCATGTCATATATCTCAACATTCACATCAATATTCATCAATAAATGATTCATGACACTTATGCAATTTACCATATTCGAATTTCACATTAGCACGTCAATTCACAGCTATGATAATACCACATCTCAATCATTAATCCATTTCACATAATACACATCCAAAACAAATTTTCATTACATCTCAATCACACAAATAGAAAATACAATGTTCAACATACTTAACTATGGGTTAGAAATTTACTTTTCTTAATCAAAAATCGTGATCATCCTATTGTCGGAGCTTTGCCCTTACGAATATACTCCAAAGCACCACAATCTAGTCAAATAATGATTCGCAATCAAATTTTAAAGCTAAAGACACTAAAATTATGAAATTTGGGGGAAAAGGATAAAATGGACGAAAAATTCAATGCCAGAAAACTAAGTTTAAATCTGAAATTTCTTACTAGAAAATGTTCCTCCAAATATTAGAAATTCAATAGTAAAAATCATTTAAAAATGGAGTTAAAACAAGCTCAAAATTGTCAATTTAATAAATTTTGAGTTCTTGAACAAAGACCCCAAATATCTTGTCCAAAACTCCGACTCAAATATGAAATATTTCTTGATAAACACCTTATCCATGCTTAGAAAAGTTCAAATATAAAATTTAATTTTTAAAAAAAATGAAGCTAAAATCTAGGATGAAGACAATAATTCATGTCAAGTGTAGGGGTGTTTTAATAATTCTCTCATGTTCTAAAATTTTAGGAGATACAATCTCAATCTTAACTGATACAATGATCATTTTATCATGAAGACAAGCAACACAAGAAAATTTTTTGGAGTAATTTTTATTTCTTCGTATAGCCACGTTCAATTACTTTTGCAACACATTTGAACCAAAATGGTCAACTGATCATGCCAATTGATCTTTATTCTGATATACTTTTGCATGTGATTTCATCAATATGCCCATGTTTATATACAACAAACGGGAGAAAAAGATAGATAACCTTTTATATAAATATGTATAGTCCGCTTTGGTTGTAGTAACCTGAAGATATTAAATCTTCTCAAATTTATAGTTTCAATATAATAATTTTTCTTTTCAATTCCTCAAAAACTTAAAATGTTTCTTTTGAGACTTACTACTCCAGTATTATTCTTCTGATAATAACGTAATAACTTTTTTGGAGTTTGCAATTAATTTTGTATACTATCACAAATTTTATGACACACTATAATATCACTTTGAAAGGTTAAGCATATATACTATCACTTTATTTTCCTTTATTTTAATGGAGGATCTATAAATTTATTAAAATATTAAGTCGCATAACAACCTTGTGTCCAATGACCTTGCATAACATTTTGATGATAAAAAATACCTTCACATTTTGAAGAACTATTTGGAGAATCCATAGTATTCTTCCTTTTGTAATTACCAGAATGATGAATATTATAATTTTATCTCTTCACGCTCTTATTCATACATTCAATTTTATCTATTTTCAGATATATTATTCACTGCTACCATAGTCATACGATAGAATGGAGCAAATTAACTTGAGGATTTCAAACTTGTCATGTATTGCTAACATGTTCACTTCAAGAAATGCAGTATAATTCAATTAGATAAATTTTATGAAGTTTCATCAAAAATATTTTTTTTACCTTAGTCATCACTATAAACATCTCTATGGTGCATAGACACTCAAACTCAGTGTCTTGCCCATATATGACATGTTTAGCCATAATTTTACGGGATTCTAACTCAATATCTTACCATCATGATAAATTAAAACTCGAATTGATGTCTTACCTTCTTTATGTGATTGAACTTTAATCTATCATCTTACGCTCAAATATTTTTCATTATGGTACATCCAGACTTTCCCTTTTGGTGTGATGGAACTTGAATCCAACATCTTATCCTCAATTAATGGGATCACAAACCCACGTACAACATGACTCACCCTTTGAGCCTTTCAAATTACTTGTAAATAAATTTATAAATTACATACCTGATTTTACTCATAGAATATTCTTTACTGCAATAATTTTCATTTTTCCTTCTCAATTTTCATAATGGGATCAACTAGAACATGAGCTAAAGAAAATCTAAAACTCAATCTTTGTTTAGTTGGTTAGAGTGTTGTGATGATAACGTGTTATAAAATATAAACAATATAAACAAGAGATATAGAGGGTAGAATGTGGAGATCATCTTATTCAAGATATCTTCAATTATCTCATAAAATGGTGAATGACATTTTATCTATATAGGTTGAGAAATTACTTGAAAAGTCACTATGTTAAATGTCTAAATCAATTAATACATTCCTATCCAACATGGTTGATAGAACCTAAGGAATATACATACATAAATGTAAGTAGCTCATGTATTGAGTAAGTGAACAATCTACTAATTCAATGAATTCATAAGCCGGACAGGTCCGTCTCGACCATAAGGTCATTAAAGCAATTGTTTGAGGCCCCATTTTCTCTCAAAGATGTATATATATGTAGAATATATAATATTTTTTTTACATCATTTAATATAGGGAGCATTGTAATGATTGAGAAATTGAATAGTGTTTGGTTTATTGTAGCATCCTTTCTTATGTGACCATCTGTTTTGTTGTCTCATTTATATTTTAACGATTATTATGAATCAACAGTATTATTCTTACATTTATTTTTTTAGTTTTCCTTCACTATTTTTATCCTCTCATTATTGAATATTTTAAAATCTCTCAAACGGTCAAACCTTCTATATTATGCAAAATCTATTATTATGCGTTTATCAAAAGATCAAATTTATTTTTTGGTATCTTATTCAAATTTAAGCACTAAAACTAATCAAACATTATTTTAATATCATTATATCAACTTATCAATTCACTGCAACACTATTTCGATATCATTATATAGATTTTTAAATTTTTTTAGTCAAATTTTGTTATTTTGTCTTTATATTACATATTTTTTTAATTAAAAATTTATATTATTTACATTCTTGTTTCATAATATTTATGCATATCCTATCTCTCCAAAATCCATTTGTAGAATCACAGTATGTTAGTTAGTCAATAAAAAAATAAAAAAAGATCTCTTCGTAAAGTTTGGCTTAAGATCCCAAACTTCAACTGTCCTGAAGTTGGAATATGTTAAAAAGCCAAAAGCTTCCCATTGCTTAGACGGGAATACTTTTTGCGGAAAATGGAAAGTCCCCTCACAAATCACAATTTCAGATTACTTTTCATGTGGAAAAACTTGTGTTAGGGACTTTGGGATTATGGAAAACGTCAAGTCATTGCAAAGGCAAAGAAACTACCTAAGGTGGGAGTAATTTTGACGTTGCTTGCAAGTTTTAGATGTTTATAGTCCCTTATATTGGAAGCGATAGTGAGGTGCTTCTTCTGCCTGTTTTATGGTACTTATTTTGGCATCTTGTGGAGAAAAGTGATTCGGCAGCTTCAGCTTGGTGATTAAAGCTGTTGCTTCCATGCTTTTGGTTATGGGTTCAAACTTCAATAATTACTTTTTTTTCATTTGTTTTAAATTTTTGATATTATAAAAAATATTTTAGCAGCGTATTGACGTGTCTGCTTCAGGTACTTCATTATATTTTTATTCTTTAACTATAATTTTACAATATTACCACTAATAAATCATTCTTCTAGTTGCTTCAACGATGATTCTATTATATCATTCTAATAAATTATATTTGTGCTAAAAAGAAAATAATTGAAAAATATATAATAGCATAATTAAACCAATAAGTTTATGTATATTAAATAAATAAAATTTTGATATGCTCTCAAAATTTTATATGTGCAACAATTAGAACAAAATAAGTAACAAATAAAATGTTCTATAGATCTTGATAATTAACAGCTTAAAGTTTTATAAAATATATAAAAAGAACTATCAATATTGCATAAATCAAGACCAAAAAATAATTTATATTGGGTCCGTGGTAGCACAAGTTATCGTAACTAGTATTTACATAGATTCAGGATTTGTTAAAGTGATAAACAATATAATGATTATTTTACATAGAATAAATAATAAAGATTATCCTTTTACCTATTATAAGGGCATCTTTATGTAGGCTAATACATTAACTTTCATTTTATCTTTTATCCAGTGTATATAAAAATAATATAATTTTTTTTTGTATAATTTATATACTGTTAATTGTACAACATTTGGCTTCAAGTATTAAAATTCACGTAACTTATACTTCAGATTTTAATACCAAAATAGCAGAGTCTTGAAAAAAAAACATATTTCACAATTGATTCAACAACCATCAATCATTTTCTCTGTGGAACTTTAATGAGTCTATTTTATTTTTATTTTTTTGGCTAATCCACTATAAAGGTTGTAAACTGACTGCTAATTACGTTCTTGAAAAAATCTGCCCACTCGCATTACATCTTATGCTCCAATGATATTTGGCACAACTATCTAACTAGACATACTCCACTACCATATATATAATTATCTGTACATTTAACCAATTACATATCTTATCACTAATTAAGAGTTCTTTGTCATACATTGAAGAAGTTATATTGACATATGCATATTCCTAAATAATAGACTAAATTAACTATATGCACGTTTAAATCACCCCAAAAATTAAGACTTTTATATCAATCAACGTTTCCTCTCTCTCTTCAACCTCTCACTCACGTCCTTCATCACCATTTTCCCTCTTCCTTCCTTCTTTCCACTATAATTTTTCCAATTAAATCTCGAAAAATCATGAAAAATAGGCATTAGATATTCAAGTTTGTATCTAATTAGTCATTAGTTAAATCTACTAATCGGAAAGAAGGACATGACAAGTGCGAGCCTAACAAGGTATCGATGCATCTTACATAAAATCCATGACCGCACTGCGGCAATGTTCGAATTTCATCTTAGACTGCGAATCTTGCTAGGCAAATAACACTTTCAGAGAATTTCGTCATGTGTTCAGCTGTGTAATTATACTTCAAAAGCGACTTGAGGACCTTCTTCTTCAAACCGCAGAATTGTTGGTAGCTTTGATGGAATCTGTCATATCCAAGTGCGGCGAGCAACAACAACAAACCAAAAGGTGAAGCAAACATCACCGTGGTGAGATGTCGAACCAGTCAAGCACGTAATTGCAATATTCTAATAACAAAAGATTTTCGCATGTATCTAGCACATTATTGATATATCTGACACATTATTGAGTTAAGATTATATGTATCAAATTTTATTAGTGTATCTCATTAAGTGTATAGGTATCTGATAAAATATATGTATGTGTTGGAGATTTACGATTGTATTTGACACATTATTGAGTAAAGATTATATGTATCTAGTTCTTATCAGTGTACCTGATTAAGTACACAAGTATTTGACAAAATATATGCATATATTTGAATAAGAGTTCATGAACCTGAGTTAAGCTGAATCAACAAACAAAAGAAGGTTTTTAATTGTTTTGATTTCTTTTATGAGTTGTGATATGTCAAATCCCCTAAAGTTGTTACAAGCACAATTTTCTTTTTAATCGATAAATTTCACTTATATTCCTTAATTAGATGTGCTCCTTGATTAATGATTTTCATTTATATTACTTAATTAGACATATTAATTGATATACATCTACCTAATATATATCTTAGATACATGTATTTGGAAGAGGCAGGTACATGTATCAAACATCCAAAATATAATAATGAATATAATATTGCAAACTAACGTGAACTTAATTAATTAACTTCTAAAGCAGCGGAAATTGTGTAAATCACCTCGGATATTTTCTATTAATATATTTGGTATAGAACAAATAGAGTGCTTTGGTGAGACTGATCCTCTGAAATACTAATTTATATACAAAGATTAACTTGGCTTGCAACCTCAAACCAAATGACACTTCCAAGAGTTGCGCTCTACATCTTTTGCCACTCTTCAGTTCACATTAAAATGTGTTCAAATCCGACATATTCCAATTACTATCAAGTAATTTTCACACAGAAGTTTCCTATATTTAACAGTGGTCAATCAATGGGAAATATCTGATTTATATTCCAAAATTTAGTCGTCCACGAAATGGGATTTGATTAAAAAGATTATTTGAGACACAAGCCTTCTGTCCCAGTACTCCCAGATATAGCATGAAAACCCACAGAATTTACTCAACCTCTCACACTCTACTATCCTATGTTTCTTTGCCTGTATAACTGTATTCTAGTTGCTATTCCATAACTCACAACTTTTATAAAGTGGATACAGAAAATTAAAGTCACTGAACATCTTTCTGTATAAGAGTTATCAAGTGAAAGTACCCTCTGCATTCCCATCTGATACTTCCTTTCGCAATTTTTGGCGCTCACACCAACATAAATGCCGAGGGATGGGACCTTCATCACCAACCACCCATTCATGCTCAGAAACACTCTGGAGAGTCATCCTTTGTGCTGGATCTGCACGACGCACTACTTTTAAGGATAACCAGGAGGAGCAACAGATATGATGAATTTAAGAAAAGAATATTCCCAGAAATTCAAAACATATGCAATAAGGTAGCAAAAGGCAAATGTCAGTTGCATGAAAGATGAACCTTTACAGAGAAGGCCCTCAAGCAAATTCTTCAGCAGGGGATTCATCTCATCAGGGAGAGAGATGGGGTTATTTACTATCTGAGAGTACAGAATGCAAAGTTAAACAACTGGAAAACTAAGGGCTTAGCGATATTATTATACATCACCAACAAGAGTTGGCCCTTACCTTGTCATATGTATCCTGGAGTGTGTCTCCTAGAAATGGGTATTTTCCTAACACCATACAGTAAAGAGTGACACCCACTGCCCATGTGTCAGCAGCTTTTCCGTGATATGTTAGTCCTATTAATACAAAGAAACCACTTCAGTATATTATTACCTTCTCAACCAAAAATTTTAGTAATAATAAGAAACCACTTCAGTAACTAAAAAGATTATATAGTGTCAATATTGAAGGACCCGAGATTCTAACCTAAGCAGCACTCAGGTGCAGTAAAAACAGGAGTGCCTGGAGACCGCCTAAGCTCATCATTATTATCCTACAAACAAGGCAGTTCACTAAAGTTAGCCATTAACGGAAAGAGAAGATGAACATAACTTGAGATAATGGCAAACATAACTTAAATTAACCCAATTACCCTAAAATCTAGAGCCCAAAAGTTTAAACTAGAGGATGTATATAACAGCATCAACAGATATCCATAACATTCATTAAGTAAACAAATGCCCATCATCATGATGTTGTCCAAAATTCCGAATTCACACAATCATATGCCTTCCCAAGGTCCAACTTGCATAAAATTCCTGGCTCCCCCTTTTTCCTTCTAGGATTAACCATCTCATTTGCCACAAAGCCACATCCACTCTCTGCCTTGTACAAATGCATTGTGGGAAGGATACTATCTCATCCAACACATTCTTTGTTGGTTAGAAAGCACTTCAGAAATTATCTCTTAGATGCTTCCTCCATACTAATAGGCCTACAGTCCTTGATGCACACTACCCCCTCGACTTTTAGACACGATAGCTATGAAGGATGTATTTAGGCTTCATCCAAACTTGCCCGTCCCTTGAAAGGCCATAATCGTCTCCGTCCCCCTTCCCCAAGGCGACTCCCAGCATTTAGACCCTTCCGAGGCCATAAGAACACCCACAGAATGAAAATGCAGCTTTTCCCAGTAATAACTATGGGCAAGCTCTTTAAAAGTAAATATCATGAAGACACAGAGAAAGCAGGCAGGTTGAAGCTAGACCCATAACTCAGACTTCAATGCACAGAATGTGCTGAACAGCTTCAATGATCCATGAGATAAATATCCAGTCTCGCATATATCTAACAGCTTACAGTGATAATGCTTAGATAACAAGCCGGAGAGGAGTCAGATCATGGTCATCAACAGCTAGTTGCAGGGAAAACACCAAAAATCCCCAAGTGGAGAACAGATACTACAGAAATATAATAACTAACATAATCTATTGCAGAACAAGTCACGGAAGCACGTGAATTTGAAAGGCCCACAGGTCACATTCTCAAATGTAAAAAATGGAAGGAAATAAAGATGCTCACAAACAAACACTTGCACAAAAATCTCCCCAAAAAAAAGGAAATTCTGGAGAAAACCATAATTTCTTTTCTCTTTTTCAAACAATAAAGCCGACGAAAACCATTGTTTAGAAAAGGCTATACCTCAAAAGCTTGGCTGACGCTGAAATCACCAATCTTCACTCTGCCAGAGGCAGTAACTAAAAGATTGTCTGGCTTAATATCCCCATGGATTATATTCTATTCAAGAGCATAAAAAACATAGATGTTAAACCACATAAAGCTGATTACTGTGAGTTGACATATATCTGTCTGCAAAGCCTTAAAGTTACTGATGCATGATTTAAGTAATCTAAGCAAAATGCATGTGTAGAATGGTTTCAACTCTGCTGTTGACATAAACATGGTAAACATATCGTGCAGTAAAAAAGTGACCCTTCACTTGGTTACTTGACTTATACCTTGAATTAAGGGATTTCCCTTTTGCAATGTATCTCGTAGGCTGTAGGCACCTTATCACACGATTACAACTAACTCAACAAGCAACTGTTAAAATGAACAATGTTAAGTTATTCTTTGACGAGTGAAAAGAATCATCACGATTCAGGCCAAACTAGCTACCTTGCCAGAGAAAGGGAAACAGGAAGGGAAGAAGGCCCACAGAAGAAGTTTCTAATGCAAAAGGCCACTTGTAGATGAGAGGAGACTAATCCTAGTTGAAAATCCCAACAACGCCTACTATTAAAAGACCTCAATTTCAACTCAGTAGGCATCGGCTATATGAATCCCCACTAACCCTGTCGCTCCATTTAACCTAGCAACAATCAAATGTTTGAAGATTTACGCTCTCTCGCACTAAGATTCTGTACATTTTCCACACAAATACAAATCCAAAACAAGGCCAAAAGTCTCCAAGCCAACCAAACCTTGATCACAGATTTACCTCAAGTTTACTCAGAATATGTTGGCTAAACTTCCATGCATATATCCAGATCATACTATTTATACTAAAACCTTTGCTCTTTGGAGCATTTCTCCTTAGTCCAAGCTTTTAGTTGGTAATTACACCTGTTTTATCATAACCCAAACAACCTAAACAGTAAAGGTTAACATTTCATTCTTCGATCACATTGAAACAGAATATGGAAATAAAGAATAGCTTATCAATCCTGTACTCCATGATTCTAAGTATTTAGTTAAAGTAAGACGATACTTTAGAATATAGCTCGACAGTCGATCAAGGATAACACAATAACCCAATACTTAACTAGAAGTTGGGGTTTCTCTGAAAAATGTATGATTTCAAAAATTCCCTCAGCAAAAATTGGTGATTCATTATGTCTTTAACATCATTTACATTAAGAAAAATGCACAAAAGGTCATGCATGATGCAAAGACAACAACATGATAGATCAACAACGAAAAAGTGTTTCAAAGAATTACTAGAAGAATGTGGTCATACATGAGAATGTAGATGCATCAAGCCGGACACTGTGTCACGCAAATATGTTCGTGCCTTGTTTTCTCCGAGACCACCTGCTGGACCAGCACCCTCACAAACCCATTTTCCTTCCACATATTCAAGGACTGTTTCAAAAAAAAAAAAGGAAGAAAAGCTTAGCATTTCGGCTTTCCCTCTTTCCATTCACCAAAATATGATTCAATATACATCGCAAGCCACAAATCTAATGAGTTAGGATTTAAAGGAATAGGAATGTGCAAGGAATACCCATGTAGAAATTATCTATTGTTGGGTCATCAATCACCTCAATAAGATTAACTATATTGGGATGGCTCAACATTTTCATAATCAAAACCTGCAAAAATGGGGAAAAAACAAAAAGGTCATTGACCAAGGAATAGTCCATGAGAACAGAAAAACTAATAGGTAATTGAAATGTATAATAAAACATGATTAGCATAGAGCAATCCATCTCAAACTTAATTGGCACACAGTGAAACAAAATTGATCACACTTGCCTTGACAAATATAGGCACTAAGGGGTCGTTTGGTTTGGAACAACTTATCCCAGGATTAGTCATCCTGGGATTAGCTATCCTAGGATAAGTTATCCCCCCATGCATATGGGATAACTTATCCCATCACTATGGTATAAATGGTGGGATAAGTTATCCCAAACTTGGCAACCAAACAAGACATCAAATTTTATCCCATCACTATTTTTTTATCCCATCACTATTTTTTTTATCCCTCACCTCTCACCAAACGACCCGTAATAGTACTAAATCAGTCGCTTAAGGGGGGATTGCAGATTCCAGCATAGTATTTTTCCGTTACCGACCACTATTCAAGTGACAATTACTATTTTGGTGCTTCTTATACTATATCTCTTACTTCCAAAATAAGCACACTCAATTCACCACCTTGAGTTTGAGAAGGTTGCTGAAAGTTGAAGAAACATAAAACATGTCGAATAGGATATCCTTAATGAATATAACAGCCAATAGAATAATTGATAATATCATGTAAGATATTCAACGATTATATACAACATACCCAGTAAGGAATTATTCTGTTGACTAACAATTACTAACCTCATTTCAGTTTATGTTTTACTTCCCTTTTTAATTTCTTTCAAAAATAAAGTCACTTTCTATATTTAGAAGTTCCTTAGTTCCAACATCTCAGGTGGAATGTTTAAGACCAAAGATTTAGAGGGTATTTGGTGCATTGCACATATCTTTAGTTTAATATCACACAATCCAAACATCACACTTGCTTCATGTCCAGTCAAACACACACACATAAAATGAGTGGAAGGACTAGTAAAGAATTTTGTGTTTCATAACTCAGAACCTTGTATAAAAATCCATCTTATATGTTGATAATCAAAAAATTCAAACAATAATTTACTGTCTTCTTCTATTTTCATGATGAAACATGGTTTACCACTTTACTTACAATTACAAGGTTCACATTCAGCAATGCATAGCCAAATTACAAAATAAAGTTTTGAGGATAACTCAAAAGTGGGATAAAGATAATACTCAAAGAAAAACAGAGCATGTGCCTCACGGAGAACATCCGACATTGCAGTTTCTGAAGGTGCCACCCGCAACTTTAATAAATGAGACTTGTGAAAGGCCTGCATTCAATTATTAAAAGCTCTTACCACTATGTAAGAGACCAACTAAGCCAATATTTAATTTTAAAAAATGATTATTTAAGTCAAACCACCGGTTTGTACAACATTGCCACTTCTAACCATTTTCCAAGTATCCTCCACAACCATAAATACTACTAGAACTAGCAGGCCTAGATAAAGTAATTTGATTAATCTGTTCTTCCTCGTGATCAATGGAACAATAAAAATGATGTAAGTTTTGATGGTGAGGTATTCACTTGTGTAACTTAAAGAAAATCCATCTTAAATCTAGCAGCTCACTAGAGAGTATTGTAACAAAAAGCTTTTTCAATCCCAATCAGCCATAAGAAATATTAAACCTCATATTACTTACCATTTCAACAGAAAAAAGTAGACCTCTTATTCTAAGTTTATAGCAATCTAATCTCTTCGAATAGAAGTTGTACATAAGATTGAGAGTATAGGCTTTAAGCTATGCTAAGTATCAACAGTCAAACAAGATGAATTCATGAAAAATTATCTTTTGTTAACGTTACCTTTAGGGCATAATGTTTTCCATCAGCACGACTTCTATATAGAACCTGTGTCATTGCAAGGTGGTAAGATATATATCCAGATTCCTTCAACTAAAAACGGAAACGTAACACTAGCAGCACTCAACCCACCACTTTTCCATAGCTACCAGACCCAATCTTATATTCACGTACATACTCATTAACCATCTTGTTCCCATATTCATCCTGAAACAATTTCATCCATGAGTAACACCAGGTAAAGTAATATGACAAAATAGCCACATAGGTCAACCATATGAAGCTCTAATAGAGCACGCCACTTCAACAATTGTATTTGTGAGTATTAATAATGTAATAAAATAGTTGCATAGAAGGCCAAAAATGACACATAATAGAGCATGCCACTTTTTTTTTATAAAGGTAACTATATAATAGAGCATGCCACTTCAGTTGACTCACATACATATGCATATTACGATAAAGTTAATAGTGGATCCACCATTACCTTTCTCCAAAAAAAGGCAAAGCAATACTGAATTAAAAAAGAACAATACAAGCACAATAGTGAATCACAACTTCTAGTACTTGTCATAGAGTTTTTGTATATCTAAGATATTGCTTTTAAAATATTGAGTTGATATTGTCCAATTAGCTTCAAAGTTTAGTCAAATGGATTCCGGAGAAGTGAAAAAATGTCACATAAATTGGGAGGAGGGGGTAGTACATTTCTCTTGTCAGACATCTTCGGAGATATTAATAACTAAAATGTTCAGTTGACTGTTATGGAGTAACCTTTTTTTTATAGGTAAAGATATACTACTAAGGGAAGCATATTCTCCTATCAGATATCTTGAGAGACAAAATTAGACTATTCATTTGTCTGTTTATGGGTTTACCATTTTTGTATCCATAAAGATATGCTTTGTATCAATTATGAGAGGCATTCCAAGACGACCAAACCTACTCAACTATAGCTTGATGGAAGCTGAAGCGGAAGTATCAAGTGGGGATTAATAACCATCGTTTTCACAACTATTCAATTAAATGAAGTTTCATAGATTTCTATTTTCCAGAAGATTTTTTACTCTGTTATTACCTCACCCCGTACAACTTTGTGGGTTTCCTTGACACGGATCTCCCTGCAAGCCAACCCATTTTCAGCTTTATACATGAGAATTTCTTCAGATCGTCTGACTGGGATGCTATACTCACCATCATCCTCACTACCAGTATCAGTAAATTCACCATTGTAGGAGCAACCATCTTCCTCCTCCCTCTCATCATGTAACAAAGACTCCTGAGAACAGTTATTTCTCAATCCCAAATTGGGCCTTCCCACCCTTTTTGGTTTTCTTGCAAAACAGAATCCAAAACACCCACAGCACCCCATTTCTGTCACTTTCGCAACAGAATACCCTTTCATGAACATCAGAAACTACAGAATTCTTGTAATGACTGCACTATACAACCCAAAAACAATTTTTCCCAACACCTGAAAAACAGCAGGCCTATTGTCACAAATCAATATAAGTATCAATATACATATATCAATTTAAAGGTAAAAGTAGTAAGATAACCTCAAAAAAGGAAAATTATGTCTGGGCTTCAAGCCCCGATCAATTTTTCTATTCAAGTGGATGCCATTCAGAAAAATGAAAGAAACAGCTAATCAAATTAATTCCATTGCGATTGAATCCCGACATACTGAAATGAGGTCCAGCTTACTACAACAATTAGTGACTGAACCTGGCTGGCTAGTATATTCCACTCCTCACGGGCCACTGAGCCTCATAAAAAAACCTGACATTACCATAATTGATAAAAACAGAAAGGGGAAATAAAATGAGTATTAATGACCATCCACATTAAGAAGTACAAATTGAAGTGAACAAAAGGCAAATAACACAAGCTAAAGAATTGGTCAGGAAAGGAATGAAATTCAACTTAAAAAACAAATAGGTATGAAAAACATACCTCATAATACACCAATACATGTATATCTATTACACACACTACATTCATGTATCATCTGTATAGTGCATTCACAATCAGAAACCAAAAGAAAAACATATTTAAGGCCATAAATAAATTTTCAAAACCAGTAAAACTTTTTAAACCTTTTTATTCAATTAACAAACATAGAGCCTCATCACAGAAAAAAGTAAGTGTGACCTTGGACACAATTATAAAAATCCGAAAAGAAAAATTAAGTATAACCTCCTATCCAAATTAATGAAAACAAAGTGACCTAAACTAAGTTTAAATTCGACAAAGCAAATAAATTGGTCTTGTATCACAAAAAACAACCATTGAAACTTTGACAGAAGAAGATACACCTAAAATACACATGTATCATCAGCATACGCAACAGAAAGCCATAAAACAATAAGCCGATCAAAACTTCAAAATCAATAAAAAAAATTAACCTTTTTTTTCTGTCAATTGGTTGACTGAACAACCTAGTGATCACTGATCAGCGAATTTTTCTGGAAAAAAAGGGGCAAAAAATATATATTAAAAAACAACAACATAAAAGAGAAAGAAAATGACTAATTCGAAGCAATTCACGGCACAAAGCGAGAAAATGGGAGAGGAGATGCCTCCGGTGAAGTGGCAATGCAATTTAGGGGAATTTTGAGATTTAGGGCTTTGGAGCTTTTGTTTTTTGTGAGTATCCTACTATCTAGTGAAAATTGAGGTAATTGTATCACATAAGTCTCAAAATTAAAAAAGAAGATAATTTTTAATTTTGAAATGTTAAAGTTATCACTATTTAAAAGTTAAATAAGATTAAGTTAAGTAGAGATCAAAGTAAATATTTTAAAAACTTTAACAATTATTTTATTTTTAAAAAAAACTTGTATAAGTTTTTTAAAAAATTAAAAAAATATTATGCCTCAATATTTACATCTTTTCAAAATTAAAATTATCTCTTCAACTTCTTCACTCTTTCTTCTTCCTTTTCACAATCAGCCAAAAATAAAAATAAGAAGAAAAGTTAGGATTTTTTGGGTTTACTTTCTCATTATTCTTCTTCTCCTTCTTTTTTTTTCGCTGCTCAGTACTCTTCATCGCCATCATCGTTATTTTTACTGTGCATAGGTATGTTTTATTTTTCTCAGTTATAATTTTAATTTTTGTGATAAAGATAATTTTTTTTTGTTAAAGAAGATCAAAAAGTATATGTATTTTGTTATTGCATGTCTTAATTTCTACTTGGTATGGCTATTCTTTTGACAATGGTATTTTTTTATTTTTACACTTTTTGAAGATATATTTTCGGGTAATGAGTGTTGTTGTTGTTTGATTTTTGTTGTCGTACTTATTGTGAGAAAAATATTTAGTGATTTGGTTGATTTCGAGTAGGTGGGATTGACAACAATTGATAAAGTATTACAACAACGGGATAGGGTTGTTCTTGTGGGTGTTGTTTGATTTGTTGTACTCTTTGATGAAATTTTTGGGTATGGATGTTGTTGTTCTTGTTTGATTTTTGTTGTTGTAGCCATTGCAAAAAGAACGTTTGGTTGGTTGGTCGATTTTGGGTATGATTGGTTACTCGATTTTAAAGTATTGACAATAATTATTGAACTAATTAGAACAACTGTTGTGATTGTTGTTTTTCTTTGATTTTAGTTGTTATGCTTTTTGTTAGAAAAATGTATTGCACGCCCTCATTTCTGAGGTAGATGTTGATGTTGTGGATGTTGGTGATGGGGTAGGTGTTGATGCTGTTGTTGGGGTAAGTGTAGATGATGTTGTTAGGGCAAGTGTAAATGTTGTTGGGGCAGGTATAGGTGATGTTGTTGGGACATGTGTAGATGTTGTTGGGGTAGCTGTTGATGAAATTGTTGTTGGGGAAAAAGCAGTTGTTGGTGATAGAGGAGGATCTTCTCCTTTTGGTGGAGATGATTTTGAAATTTCATTCACTATTAGTAGATCCGGATATTTGGGTGTTGGGACTTCTAAGATACCTCGTGGTACTTGTTGCTATGAAATTTACAATGATAGAATGAATAGGATGATAGAAAAGATAGAGTCATTTAAGTGAACCTTGAATATCGTGATGTCTAAAAGATATGTCATTCCGTCATCAAGGAAGGTGTTGTCGTATACTCATATTCATGAGCATAGGAGGCGAAGACAAGTTTCAAAAGCACTCAAGAGCATCAGGAAGAGGACAACAACTGCTAGGGAGGAGCAGCAAGCGACAACTGTTAGGGAGGATCAGCAAGCAGCAACTACTACAGAGGATCAACAACCAACAGATGGTACGAAGGAACAACAACTAGCAAATGGTACGGAGGAGCAGCAGCTAATGAGATGATATTTTTTATTTAAAGTTCGGATGATATTTATTTAATGTTTGGATGATGAATTTATTTAATGTTTGGATAAATAGGTATTTTTAATGTTTGAATGATGGGTATTTTTTGATGTTTCGATGATGGGTATTTTGTTATTTTCTAGACTTGTGGGGAATGCTGATGATGGATAATTATTTTATGAAAATATGTATTTTCTTATTTTTTGACTTTTTTGTAATGTTGACGATGAATATTTTATATTATAGAAATATCTCCTTTTATAGAAATATCTGTTGTAAAATGACTTAGCAAGTTACTTACTTGCTGGGAAAGTCTTAACACTTGTTGTGAAAATGATCTAGCAAGTCAATATCTTGCTAGAGCTATCCTTATATCTGCTGTGAAATGACTCGGCAAGTCACCTACTTGTTGGGACAGTCTTAACATTTGTTGTGAAAATGACTCAGCAAGTTAGTATCTTGTTGGGGCTATCCTCATATCTGTTGTAAAATGATGCAATAAGTTACCTACTTGTTGGTACAATAATAACATTCGTTGTGAAAATGCCTCAGCAAGTCAGCATCTTGCGGGGACTTTCATCATATCTGTTGTGAAATGACTCAGCAAGTCACTTACTTGTTTAGACAGTCTTAACATTTGCTGTGAAAATAACTCAGCAAATTAGTATCTTGTTGGGGCTATCCTCATATCTGCTGTAAAATGATGCAATAAGTCACCTACTTTTTGGGACAGTCTTAACATTTGCTGTGAAAATAACAGCAAATCAACATCTTGCGAAGGCTTTCCTCATATATGCTGTAAAATGACTCAGCAAATCACCTACTTGTTGAGAAAAACTTAACATTTACTGTGAAAATGACTCAGCAAGTCAGCATCTTGTTGGGGCTATCCTCATATCTGTTGTAAAATGACTCAATAAGTCACCTACTTGTTGGGGCAGTCTTAACATTTGTTGTGAAAATGACTCAACAAGTCAGCATCTTGCGAGGGCTATCCTTATATTTGTTGTAAAATGGCTCAGCAGTTCACCTACTTGCTGGGACAGTCTTAACATTTGTTGTGAAATAACTCAGGAAGTCAGCATCTTCTTGTTGTTATCCTTATATCTATTGTGAAATGACTCAGCAAGTCAACTACTTATTGAGATAGTCTTAACATTTGTTGTGAATATTTCTCAGCAAGTTAGCATCTTGTTGGGACAATCGTACCATTTGTTGTGAATTTACTCAGCAAGTCAGCTTATATTGACTAATTGCCTATGTAAATGTCATATCTAGAAATAAATTGAGTTATGTTAGTCCAATTTCATATTAAAAGCTAGATTCAGTAGTGATCTTATACATTAAGGTGGTAATTAGACAAGTAATATATAATCTCTTGAGTAATTACATATGTAAGTGATGGTAATTAAGTAAATTGAGTATTAACTGATTGTGTCAATATATTTTATAATGTATGAGGTGGAGTTAGTCCAATATTAGATTAAATGCTAGAATCAGTAATGATCGTATACATTGAGATAGTAATTACACAAGCAATAGGATCATAGGTGTATATCATACTTACTTTAGTTGATTTTTTCATTAATTGATTCATTTGATTATGGTTATGGATGAATATAATAATTTTAGTCCAATTCAACATTAGACATAAGTTGATGATAAAGATTTTGTTTGAATTTGTTATAGCAAGTTGGCTAGTTATTGAACTAGTTGTAGCAATTGTTGTAAAATATCTCAGCAACTTATACAGTTGTTGAATTTTATTTAGTAATTGCTGTAAATTGTGTAGCATTTGTTGAACTCTTCTATAGCAAGGTATTAGTTGCTATAGCAAGTTGACTATAAGTTGATGGTATCCATCATATCTAGTGATAAATTGAATTGTATTAGTCCAATTTCAGATTAAAACCTAGATTCAACAGTGATCTTATACATTGAGGTGGTAATTAGACAAGTAATATACAATCTATTGAGTAATTGCATATGTAAGTGATGGTGATTAAGTAAAGTGATTATTAATTGGTTATGTCAATATATTTTATAAATATGAGGTGGAATTAGTCCAATGTTGGATTAAATGTTTGAATCAGTAATGATCTTATACATTGAGATAGTAATTACACAAGTAATGAAATCATAGTTATAGATCATACTTATTTTAGTTGATTTTTTCATTAATAAGTTCATTTGATCATGGTTATGGATGAATATAGTGATTTTAGTCCAATTCAACACTAGAAATAAGTTGATAGTATAGATTTTATTTGAATTTGTTATAGCAAATCGACTAGTTATTGAACTAGTTGTAGCAATTGCTGTAAAATATCTCAGCAAGTAATACAGTTGTTGAATTTTGTTTAGCAATTACTGTAAATTGTGTAGCATTTGCTATAAAAGCAATAGCAATTATTGTAAGGTCAGTAACAATTGTTGTACAATTCGTAGCAATTGATGGGAAACTCTGTAACAATTACTATAAACGGTATAGTTATCTCTATAAATTGTGTAGCATTTTCTATGAAGTCAGTAGAAATTGCTAAAAGGTCAATAACAATTGTTGTAAATGAAGTAACAATTGTTGTAAACTGCAGCAATAAACGGTATAATTTAAAATGCAATTTGTTAATACCTAAAGCATTCGATGAAAAATGTATTCGAATAACAATAATATTGATAATATTAAATAACAACAAATGTTAATTATACAAATAACATTGCATAAAATTAATATGCAAAATGAAACAAGTTCACAAACACTAAATAAAAGTGAGTGTTCTTACGAAATATTTCGCTCTGAGTATGTAGTTTTCTTGTGCCCAACCCTTTTGCATATGAAATATTTGTTCTTTTTACTTGGAAATGATTATCCAATACTTGATCGCCTCTTCTTTGCCTTTCTTTCCACCTTTCCCGACACAACATTTGGAGAAAGTATTTCTCTTTCTAAAATCTCCCTAGGAACTTCCCAAAATTCTTCGGACGGCACGGGTTTAATTTCCTCTTGTATGCAAAAATATATGTCTCTACCTTATAATATATAGAAGAATGCTCATAAATATGCCTTCAATAATCTTCCAAATAAATTCGTAAGATCACTTGATTTTTTATTCTAAATGGAGTCACTCTTTGTTTTTCGCCTCAAGAATGCATGTAAGTGATTACAATATCTTTCGGCTCACAATTTAAATCGCAGCTGACAATAATTTGATTCACAAAATTCTCATACGCGATGTCTCAATTTATAATCATCGCTATCGTCTCGATCATTTATTTCCCTTTTCAACGTCAAATAAAATGATTGTTGGACTCAACTCATTCATCATGACAATCAACTTCTAATATTATTTTATCTCCCATTGATGATGTTGAAGGTACCTAAATAAATTATAATGTAAAGCACAACATGAGAAAATTATACAGAAATATAACAACGTAACTGCTGTATTTAATTCAGCAGCTACTTTATCAGTTGAAACATCAGATACAACAAGTACCACAGTACATTCAGCAGTAACTGAAAACTGCTACAGGAAGTGGTGAATCAATTGCTAAAAGAATATTTCGATTGTTATTTTAATCTTTCAGCATCTGCTGAATCTATTTCAACATCTGCTGCAACGTTGCTGAAAATAGCTCAGCAGTGAAGAATTGCAATAATGGTGGAAACAACAATAAAATACAAAACTCAAATAAACAACATCACATTCACTTTTATCAGTCATAATAATGATTAAAAGTTACCTTTCAAGTTATTTCCAAAGTTATACAAATAAATGTCCCAAAAATTAATTTTTTTTCCTCCCAAATTTGAAGCTTCAATATTGGAAAAACAGTGATAGTAACAACAACAAGAAGACTGAGAAAGAGGAGGAGGAGGAATCCATAAACTTATCACCTACACCTAATTTTTAAAACTTGAGTCACTTTTTTAAAAATTTAAAATACTTTTGTCAACCTTAACTCAATCACCCTACTATCTACTTATACATATGTCTATATGTCGCAATAAGCAGACACATCTCGGTGTTTCAACTGCTTGCAGGCAGCTAAATAGATAATTGTCAATTGACGTGTGTGTTTTAATTACTTCATCTGTAATTTTATAATATTGTCCCTAATAAATTATTTTCTTAGTTGCTTCAATTACGATTTTACTATATCACCCTATCAATTATTTTAGATGATAAATCAAGACTAAAAAATATTTTTTATTGATTACTTGCTTGAGTAGCTTCCGGTGAGCCAATAAAAAATAATTTATCGGCTTCTTAGTTTAATCTTTTCAAGGCAACTGCGTATTGACGTGTCTGTTTCAACAACTTCATAATATTTCTTTAGCTGCTTCAATTATAATTTCACAACATGTTCAAAAATATATAGAAAAAATCTATCAATGTCACATAAATTGAGACTAAAAAATAATTTATATTGGGTTCGTACTAGTACGGGCTTTCATCACTAGTAAAAGTAAAAATGGAGATAGACAACTGAGGTGTGTGTTATTATTCCGCTTTGACCGGCCCCAACACCAAATTCTATTTAGTGTAAAATTTGATATTTTAGTTCCACCCAACATCAAATTCTATTTTAGTAGGTAAGAAATTCACTTTATTGAATATTTTAATATTATTTTATTAAATAAAATTATTATTTTAAGGTTTCTATAAACTATATGTTTTAATTAAATCTATTGTATATTTAATTATTTTTATGTACTATTTTTATAATATTAGTTTAGAGTACATGTTTTGCATGTGTTCATCACGTCAATGAAAAATATATATTTAAAAAATATTATTAAAATTAATAATTAACGTTAAAATATATGCAATATTTGTTTAACTAATGAAAAATGAATACTATTATACCGACATTTATATTGAAGATGAAAATTTTAAGTTGGCATAGCAATTACAATTGTCTTATTCAAAAAAAAAAGATTTCAAAACAAAGAAAAATTGAAAATCGAGTCAAAGCTATGACAAGGTTGATAAAAGAAATTAAGATGATTAATGAATAAAATTCTAGACCCCTTTAAAAAGGTGGAAGGATTCATAAATCAAAAAGAATTTGAAATTTTAATACTTAATTGACATTATTTTTTATCTCTTACTATATTTTTTAGGGTATTGTTTTCTTGTCTACCTCATCCTTTCTTTAGATGTCTTGTTACTATTATACTAATTTTATTTAGATGGTAAATTATTCTGATTGAATTTCAAATATCCATGTCAAAAGGGATGAATGTGTTAGTGTATGCAATCATACACAAGAAAAAAAAAAACTACCAACATTAATCCTAGAGAATAAATGACCATACCTCAAATCTCCAATTAACTTAAGATTGAAGTTTGGTAGTCGTTTTACGATATTCACAGGTTAAACTAGATAGCACAAAATAACTTACCAAAAAAAGAATAAAAAAGTACTAAAATGGACATATTTAACAAAGAAAGAAAAAATTTAAAACCTATAAAAGACTCTAATAATTATCATATGAATCAATCCAAATGTCTGAAATTAGGAGAAAGTCTAGCACACAAGTGATGTAAAGCAAGCAGAAAATATAATCATTGTCAACATAAGGCATGATTGTATCAACGTAAGGCGAAAGAATTTTCTTAAACATAATTTTTAAAACTTTGATTCACGACAATGATCATAATAAATTTCATAATATTTATTACTTTTTATTTTAAATATTTTTAGGATTCCTTTATCATGTTCACCAGGAAAAAAAAAAGAAAATCTCTCAACTTTAATTCTCCATATTACTATATATCTTAGGACTCCTTAATCTTCTAAAATTATTATAGTTCATATTATATAATTATTTCTTAAGAAAATTGCCTGAATAAAGAATGTTCTCAACTAATTCATATCGCCACTATAAATGAATTTTCAAGATAGTAATTAAAAAAGTACAAGTTTACACTACTTTATGCAAATACAAACTTAATCATATACCAATTATAAGAGTTTAGCAGTATCGATTATAAACTCATAAAAAACCCCTAATTTATTTTACTCAGGAAATGAAATATTAGATCGATCTTTCTTTAAACAAAATAATAAATAATTTATTTTTTTGATAAGATAAGCAAACTCTCTTCCTCAATCTAAGATGCTATATATAAGTATGACGTAATAGTAATACAATTTTATCTTTCGTGAGCAAGTTAAAAATTATTCTGAAATATGGAAGTGTGAGACCCCGTGTTTCTCGTCTTTCATAATATGCATATTGTGGCATGTTGTATAAGGCATATATGAATCTGGA
>JBCEWC010006139.1:0-23610 GCA_038996855.1 Solanum aculeatissimum
GTCACTTACTCGAAGCAAAATCAACAATTATTCAATGGCTGGCAACTTATGGATTTGCCTCAACCTTACAATATACATATATTTTCTCTCCCCTCACTTTACATGTCACTTTCATATTAATAGACCCTTCAATTCCTCACAGCAGTTATCCAACAATAGCACGACGATTTATAAAAAAATCCAAATAATTCTATCATGAAGTCACATAAGAACACGAAAATTAAGATTCACTCACCAATTCACTAATAAATCCTAAGCAATATTATCAGAAAAGAAAACATTGGGATCTTACCTTGCCAAAATTGCACCATAGGTGAGCACCTTTTCTTTCCTTTCTCCGTTCTTTGCTTTACTTAACTTGATTAGGTTTTAAGAGTGAATAACCCACTAATTTATTTTTAATATAAAGGCTAAGTTGAAAAAGGTATTATATTAATCGTCACTTTAACCCACTAATTAAATTATTTATCTTAATTTATCCCTTAACTTAAATAATCGAAGTTACCAAATAGTCCAAAATACTAGTTTAAAATTTACGAGAAGGATATTTTAGGAAACGAGAGGACAAATTCTCAAAATAACCTAACGGGTCATTACAATTACCAAAGACTTCTTTGCTCCTGCTTGATAAAGCCTTTCGAACTTTTTTTAGCTACGAATGAAACTCCATAAAAGGACTACCCATAAAGTTTGCTACCCAGTTATGTCTAATAGTATCCTTAAATAGTTGGTGCTTAGTCCAAAAATTCTGGAAACAAAAAGGCTTAATGTTGACTCCTTTTTCAGAATAACAAGTCAATTGAAGAGGCGCATGATTAGATCCTTCTGTGATAAGGTGAAGTACCTCAGATGAGGGAAAGATATCCAGGAAAGAGTTATTGACCAACACCCTATCCAGTCTCTTGAAAATATACTCTTCTTCAATCCTGCCATTCCACCAAGTGAAATTACTTCCTGTACTTCTATTAGAGAGCAACTACTAATGAAAAAAGAAAAATCCATAGCCTCCTGTTGTTCAAAGGCTAAACCTCCCAATTTTTCTTCTTCATTAAGTATGACATTAAAGTCTCCTCCAATGATCCATGGTATGTCACAAGGTTGTCCCACTTTGCAATTCATCCCACAACTCCAATCTATCTAATGCATTGCATCCAACATACACTGCAGAAATAATAAAATGTTTGCTGTTGTAGGAGAACTTCGCTGTGACCTATTAGATTGTTTCCAGAAGCACTTCAGTATCTTCATCATCCCTCCAAAATACCAAATCTTTCCAAAAGAATTAGTTGTTGCTTTGTCAAAACCCAACTTCCTTTTGTAGACTTCATTTGTGATGGTTCTTGAAAAGGCTCCATAAGTGCAATAAATGAGTAATAATATCTTTTATTCATATTCATCAACCTCTCAAAAGCTTTTTGAGTATTGATAGATCTAATATTCAAAAATAACATTTTCTCAATCATTGTAAACTACTTTTTTTCATCCTGCTACTCCTTGTTTTCACCTGTAATGGTACTATAGATCTCTCTTTTTTGTACCACTCTTTAGGTTGTTTGTATATATCGGTGATAAATCTCATGCCTTGATTATCTGCTGAATATTATAAGCAATGTCCTCATCTTCTTCATCATGTTCTTGTCCTTTTGACAATAACTCTTCATCATATGACAACTCTCCCAGTTTCTTCCTGGTCTCCCTTATGCTTTCTTCCCCTATTGTATCTTTGCTGCTTATATCACCTTGGGAGTTATCACCACATAACTCTACAATGACCCACCCCTTTGACCCCTTCATCTCCTTTAGTTCTAGAGGATTGCCCTTCCCCTTGTCTACGCGAATGAGTCTGAGGATTTTTTTTGTTGGGCTTCCTTCACTCACACTATAATCAATATCCTTAGAAAGTATCTTCTTTCCCTTATCTGTTGCTTTTTTTCCTTGGTCCTCTTTTGCTTTTTCATTTTTTGTTACTTTGCCGCTATCTTCTTGTTCTGCCCCTTTATCCTGTTTGTCTTGTTGAAGTGCCTCAAAGGAGTTTCTAATCCCCACCCTATTCCACACTTGTTTATTCTGCACTTTCCCACCTCTGCCAGTTCTTTTATTTTTTGGTTCTTCAAACTGTTCACCATCTTTTATTTATTTGTCTTTGTTCTCTGTCTCAACCTGCTTTTCCCCCTTATCCCTATTATAGCTGATTTCCTTTTGACTCTTCTCTTTCCTCTCCAAATATAATATGGATGAAGAACATAACATTGGTTTACGTTGTGTCCCTGCAACATGGATATAGTATAATACTTGGGAATATAATCATACTTAATTGAAATTCATCTTTCTATAACATCACCGTCCATCCTACGAACTCCAATTTTGATCCTCTTCAAAAAATCCTATAGTTGGTCTACTTCTACCTTGACTCTCCCACAACTTGGCCTAGTCTGATTCCTTGTGTCCATGTCAACTTGAAGAGGCTTCCCTACTGCCCTGGCTAGTGAAAAAATGGCCTTTTTATCAAAGAAATCAGGAGGTAAAGATGGGAAAGAGATCCATGCTACAGCCGTAGAGGTCTCCTCCTCTAGATAAAAAAGTGGATCCCACTAAAGGTTATCATTAGGTATGAGCCATTCTACTGTGATATATAAAATGATGGCTTGGACAGTAGATGCATGTATTCCTCCAATAGCGATGCTCTAATCAATATATGCCTATTGCATAACAACCCAATCTTGCACTCTCCCTTTAACTCACATTGTTCTAGAATGAGTTTCCTTAGTTCATGAATCTCTGTCCATTCATATAAGAATTTTTCAATTACCGCATACTACAAATTTCTCATTTATTATCATCTGTTCTACTTCTGCCTACTCCTATATAACTTATGGTTTTCCATGCAGGTATGTGATTGATTTCATTGGCAATACTTTCACAGGATCCTTAGGTTGTTTCAGCAAATCCGCAAATGACATAATTGGGATCGGTGGCCCTCCTTCACCAGAAGGTTGACTAGTGGTCGGGGCGACCATGGCCGCTTAGTTAGGCAAATCTAGGAAAATCAGCGATTAGGGTTTTCAGAATGATTCCACAGCTCAAGAGCGAATATTCTATGAGCTAGACGATTTTCTGACTTTTATGTTACTTAGTTAATTTTGGTAGGATACTAATTTAATACTTGATTTATCAAATCATGATTGATTTATTATTTACGAAAAAATATTGACTGAATCAACTGATTTATTATTTATGGTAACTTGTGATTGAATCAAATTAAATGATTTCATTCTATTTATGTCAATTCCAAATTAGTTAATTAATTTTGCTTGCCTTTTATTTTCTTCTCTCTATAGTTATTTTTCTCTATCGTAAAAAGGAATTATTTTTTAACCCATTTCAGAGACAAGATATGCGTTCAGTTCACAGAAAACATTTTACACACAGGCAATATAACTCTCACTCTACAAACATTATACGAAAAAATTATATATTATATTTTCTTACTAGATTGCCTCGGATATATTCAAAATTCTTCATCTCAACTATTGTTTGCTCCATTCCAAAATTCTCTTTGACACAAACATTGCTCGAAATCCTTAAGATTCTCGTGAACTTGATGTGTCAAGGAGCAAATGTTGATATTTTGTGGAAAGTATTCTAGTTAGTCTTCAATCTCATTATGTATGTTCTTTTTTGTTTATTCTTAAATATTCACGTTTATCCTAGTGTTTGTTTTAGTACGATATTTAGTCCGTTCAAAGTCGTTGAAGAGTTCACCTAGGATAGGATCTGAATTGGGAGTAGGCGTGGCTCATCATGTTTAATTATTTATTTTTCTTGTGTTATTCATTTTCAGCATTATCTTCGGTTTGTAATAGTTGTTGTAATAATATAAAAATAAAATTGGGGAATTGGGGGGGGGGGGTGTAAAGGGATCTATGTGCTACTTGTTTATTTTATTTTTGTCACCATTTATTTTTGTGTGTGTTAGAAAACTTGCCTATAGGATTTAATTGCTTGATTATGATTTTTAAGTTCAGCATTATGTTTTTTTGTGGGGCATTTATGTATTTAATTAAAAAAATAATTTAAATTTAGTATGCAGTGTTTTAGTTTTAACATTTTCACACACGTTCTAAAATGATTCACTCACCCTTTTTTATGTTTTGAAACCACCCTCTCATTAGAATATTTGTTTAACTTATTTTAACATGCCTTCAAATTTGAAAATTATGCTTTTAGGAGTTAATAGTATTTTTGACATAAAATAATAATAATAATAAGACTTATTAAATATTTTTAATATTTAAATTATCTTAGAAGTTTGTTTGTACACTTTAAATATGTTTTTGACATATTAAGTCGCATTGTGATCACGTATGTAAAGTTTAAATATTTTCTCACATAGCCGTAATACCTATAGGATTTCAAGTTATAAAATTTCAATTAAACATTTTAACATGTTACCTTGCTTAAAAAATGTACAAGTTTTAAATAAATCTTTTAAGTTATAAAATTTACTTTATGACTTAAAATTATGTTCACAAGTTTTACTTTTCGCCTATCACATGATGTGGAATATTCATTTTCCTTACTTAAATTCTTAGTATGTTATAATACTTATCATGTCTAGATATTTTTTAATATATTCCTTGGAAGTTATTGGATTTAACGTTTAAAGTGTTATTTTAATTATCTATTAAACTTTGATAAATATTTCTTATGCTTAAAAGAATAGTCAAAGATCTTTTAAGTTTATGCATTTTTTATGCCCTTGAGTGTTGATACATACACTTAGCATGTCACAATCTTGTACTACTTACGTGTGTTTTCAAGCATGCTAGTTAGTTAGAGGCATATATGAGACTATGTGCTAAATGTTCGTCTTTCGTGTTTTGTTGTGACACCAAGTCTAATAGGAGCCCTACATTCTCTTTAATTCTAGAACTCACCCAAATTAGATGTCCAATGCCTCTTGGACCATAAGATGGGGCAATAGGCACTCTAAGGAACGTTAGATTTTTTCATTTTCCTTAGTACACCTTTAACTTGAAAATTTAATATTAACTTAGGATGGGTAGGGGTATATAGGACCCTCGAAAATGATGACTCAAACTTGAGTTTAATAGGAAAAAATCTCAATTTTTGTCCTTTGTCTTAAATAAGCCAAGTGAAGCTAAATGACAAAATCTGATTTTGTCTTTAAAAAAATAAAAGTCGAGTAAACTGATACGATTGATAATAAATCGTTTAAGTTTATTATTTCTTTTTATTTATTTTAAATATTTTGGGTAGTTAGATCTCAAATATTGTTTACCTATATTTGTTCATTTACATTTTGATCACTTAGAATTAATTAGAATAATTTTCTAAATAAAGAGGCCTTATTTGTTGACCCCCACATAAGACATGAGATACGGTCGGGACCCGTATTTGCAGACCTTGAAAGGTGCCTAACACCTTTTGCTTCAAGGTTACTTGAACCCTTACCCAATCTCTGGTGACTTGACCCTTAAAATTAGGTTCGAATGGGGTCCTAATGCACCCAAAACATTAGGTAGCAACTCTTTACCTAAGAAATCCCAAAAGAGTTGTGCCACGACATCGTACATGTTCCCGTCTTTTCATGAGAAAATGGCATGCTAGTTAGTTAGATGCATATATGAGACTATGTGCTAAATGTTCATCTTTCGTGTTTTGTTGTGACCTTGAGTTTAATAGGAGCCCTACATTCTCTTTAAGTCTAGAACTCACCCAAATTAGATGTCCAATGCCTCTTAGACTATAAGATGGGACGCGACAGAATGACGATTCTGCTGAGGATATTAGGTTCTAACCAAAACGTGTCTCTATTTTATGTGGGTTCTACTTTCTTATATGTTTTTAACTGTCTTATCTATTTTATTTTCCTAATATATTTCCCTACTAACACTTTTCTTTTTCCTTTCCCCCGTTCCTCTCTAACATTTTCTTCCTCTCCCTCATTCTCTCCAACATCCCCTTTTCTCTCCCCTATTCTCACTAATCTAACTCCCCTTTTCCCCATTCCTTTTCCCTCCCCTTTATTTATTTATTACTTTAAATTATTTTTCTAATATTGTTTTACTTGCTAATTAATACTACTTTAATAATTGACATTCTATTCATATATTCCCCCACTTGGTACCTCTTTTTTTCTCTTTTTAAGGTAATTTTGTGCCTTTGCACTTCTCCCACCTCCTCTTTAAAACCCAAATTTTATATAGTAAGCGCATGCGTGGTGAATAACGGATGGTCTTACCATCGTTGGACCACGTTCTTCTCACATAGGACCACCCCCAGTCCGTGTCTAATCCACTCTATAGAAACCTAGGATAGATCTATATCCACCTGTGAAATTAGATCATGCATGTATAAGACCTAGGTAGTTTGACTCATGGAGTCAATCTACAATAATAGTAGTCACCCTGTTTAAGTCTAAAGGATCCAATCACCCTTTAGTTATGTGTCAATGTGGTCACGATAAAATAATCCAAGTCAAATTATGTCAAATGGAGTTTAGAAAATCTATTTGTGATCTTTATTTTTGCAAATTCGTGAGGTTGAATCGATGATGTTGGAGAGCTTAAAGATTAAAATTATCCCGATCCCCTTTTGTTTTATTATGTTAACCAAAATCATAATAGTTGTAATCATTATCAATAAAATAAATATTTAAATTATTTATTATTTTTAGTCTTTAAAATATCCATTATTTTTTCTAACTCTAAACTCCAAATGATATTGACAAGGCTTGGATTTATTACTGTGATCACTTATTTGTCGTCTTAGGCCTACCTCTGGCTTGATGAGGTTCCGTGCATTTAGGACACTTATTTGTGTTATTTGAACTCTGTTTTAATTTTGTTATAAAATTTATTTTATTATTTATTTTACTCACCCGTAATTTAGCATGTTAACTTTTGTGAATTTTATCATTAATTTCATGCGTGCTTAGACTCATTATTATAGCATGATAAAATTTATTCAGACTTAGTTTTATCTTTGATATTGGTTCATCTTCTTACTTTATTTACTTTTGTCATATATTAACTTTTGTATGCATTTGATTCTTTTGTTTAAAAATTGTCTAATATTTGAACATTGGCTTGATTGAGAATCTGCAATATGATCAACCTGTTCAGTATCTGCCAAAATGCTAATTATTCTTCTTCTCATCCAATTCAAAGTACCTTTTGAACTCTCTCTCCTCACTCTATTCTTGCTTGCACACTGCCTTGATCAATACTTTCAACAAACACCCATTTTGATGCTTTGCAAGGTGTGGAAGCACGCGATGAAACAGAAAAATCTGACTTGAATGGACTACAACAAAGGATCCATGATTTTGAAAAAAAAGTGAATGAGAAATTATATTCAAAAAGTATCCGCGATTTTAGGTACGAGAAGTTATGTCTGCATGCAGGAGTTGAATTATCATTAGGGTCCAAAGTTCCAAAATTCAACATGTTTGACGGGCATGGAGATCCAATTGCACATCTCAAGGATTATTGTAGCATATTATTAGGTATTGAAAATAATGAAACTCTTCTATTGAGATTATTTATTCAGAGTTTGTCTAGAATAGCTTTCACTTAGTATGTTAAACAAGATTTTGACAAGTGGTTTGGGTGGGAAGATATGGCCCAAGACTTTGTAGAGCAATACAAATTCAACATAAGAAATGATCCTACAATGCTAGATTTGCTCGAGGTAAAGAGAATGTCTCATGAATCTTTTGAAGAATATGTCACACAATGAAGATTAGAAGCTTCTAAAATATATTATCTATCGTATGAAGAGGAGTTAGTCCAAACTTTCATCAAATCCCTTGATGGTATATATTAAAAGACTTTATTTTTCACAAGCATTCAAAGTTTTGATAGTCTAATTCTAATTGAAAAAGAATTAGAGTATGGTATACAGACAGGAAGAATCATCGATGAACAAATTTCTGCTCAAACATTGAATGATAAGAATAAGAATGCTTTAAGCTTCATGCCTCAAAAATATTATAACCAAGATACTGAGCAAGTTCATTCTATTTTTTATGTGCATCCCAAGCCTCTCAATCCACAAGTTTTATCCTCTATAGTCTGACTCTTACAAAAGTTTCTCAAAATTTTATCAAACACATCCTGAGGTAAGGAGGCCTCGTACCTTTACTCCCTTAAGTGAGACGTTGACTATTATTTTTCAAATATTATGGACTTAAGGGCTTTTGAAACCAAGAAAAGGATGAATTCCTTCATAGCCTTCTTTAGCTTTTGATCCCTCTAAGAATTACATGTATCACTCAAATATTCAAGGTCATGGTACGAGGAATGTCAAGTATTGCGGAATGTGATTCAAAATTTGATTAAAAAGGGAAAGGTGATAGTACAACACAGGCCATTAAACAATAATTGCAACTCAACTATGACGAATGCTGGTATTGTTCAAGGCGATCCTATAAGACATTTGTCAAAGAAGCGCAAATCATATCAAAGGATTTGATGAAGAAGTGATTCTTATTCCCTATCCACTTTACCTTTCAATTCGTTCCTTTCTTTTATATTCGTGAACTACGTTAGACTAGATTTTCTTTTGGAGTAGGCAGCCTATTATTGGGTCCAATCTCTATTAATAATTTTTTTTCCTTGTAGTCAATTCAATCAAATCCTCTAAATCAAATCTAGAGTTGATTGATCCAACTTCTAGACATGATCGACCTGCAGATTCAAAATCAAGCCTTAGAGTTCGAATACTAGAAAATCACTTTCTTTTTAACTGATAATTTTCCTTTGAGTAAAGCAGGGATACAAAGATCTTACAGGTCAAACTGGGGAAGAATTTTTGAGGTCCCTAAAAAATTCACGAGTATACAACATTTTTGCCACAGGAAGTGAAAGTATTTCATATTATGAACTGGTAAAGAAGTTTTTGAGGATCTCTAAAAGATTTCATCATAATGAAGTGTGTTTTGAGCTCTATAAGATGAAAAACAACAAAGGTATGACCCAATCTTGTCTTTCAAAATTTAAATTTTTTCTTTGAATGCAGGAATAGGCAAGATCTAAGCCTATTATTGGATTTGGCACAAAAAGATATTATTTATATCAAGATACTATTTGGGCCTACTACGAATCAAACTACTATCTGAACAATGTTTGAATTGTGCTATCATATTGACCTATTATCAATCATGATATTACATTAGGCTCGTCCGCCTTATAATAGGACATTAGGCTTGTCCGTTTTATAATAGCACACTTAGGCCCATCTGCCTTATAATAGGACATTCAGGCTCGTTCGCCTTACAATAGAACATTCAGGTTTGTTCGCCTTACAATAGAACATTCATGCTCGTTCGCCTTACAATAGGACATTTAGGCCCATTCGCCTGACAATAGGACATTCAAACTTGTTCTCCTTACAATAGAACGTTTACGTTTGTCTGCGTTATAATAGGACCTTCAAGCTCATTCACCTTACAATCGAACATTTCGGTTCATCCGCCTTACAATAGGACATTCAGGCATGTTCGCCTTACAATAAAATATTTAGGCTTATCCGCCTTATAATAGGATATTTAAGTTATTAATTTATTTATTAACGTTTGTTGTCACAGTATCATATTCCAGTACGCTAAAAAATCTATTCAAGTTTAGTCAGCTGGATCAACACAATCTTTTCAAGAAGAACTAAGTGTTGTTTATCGAAACAGATACGATTTCTTATCTACTCTTGTCATTTCTCTTTTAGAATTCATTGCATTGATTCACACTTGTTATATTTATGAACTAACCATTTCATTTAGTTATATTAGAAATTGCAGGTAATTCTTTATTCCTACATAATTGCTTTGACATAAGTTGTTCTCGCACCCTGTCTTGACACATCGTTTATACCGCCTTGCTCCTTAATCTTTCAAGTTCAAGCTACTCATCCTCCTACTTCAAGTCCTGCATCATTAATTTCATCTTTAGGAATTCCATTCGTTCCTAAATCTAGAACTACACACATCCTGATAATATTTTTCACAACCTCTTTGTTCTATTTGGTCCCACCGATAATATTTCATTGGTCAGATAAAATCGGCTACTCCGTCAACTTTCTTTTCTCAAAAATTTATCCTTTATTCCCGAGCAAAGAAGGGAAAACTGTTGACACCCAATTTTGATCGATCTATAACCCATTTTTAGGTTGCCATTTGATTAAAATACGTATTTTTAAAACTTTCTGAATAAATAAGTTTTTATTTAATTTATCCAAATAATTGCATGTTTTAACACACATGAGTTGCAAATTGTTATTATTATTATTATCATCATCATCATCATCATCATCACCATCATCATCATCATCATCATCATCATCATTATCATCATCATCATCATCATCATCATCATCACCATCATCACCATCATCACCATCATCACCATCATCACCATCATCACCATCATCACCATCACCATCATCATCATCACCATCATCATCATCACCATCATCATCATCACCACCATCATCATCATCACCATCATCATTATATACATATGCGTATTTTCTTTACGTAAAAAAAATATTATTTATAAATATTATATTATTTATTTGTGTGTATATTATATTTATTAATTAAGTAAAAATCTATTCAATTCCATCCCAATTTGTTCAATTCATAGCCTTTCCTATCAAATTCATTTCAATTCTAGCCTTTCCTCACTCTATGACCTATATGTTGGTCTACGACTCGTGCTTTAGTCTCATAGAGTGGACTTCACTTTGCAACCATTTACTGAAAGAACAAACGAGACCCCCCTCTACGACTCATGGAGTGACCCACGACCCCTAGAGGGTCTCGTAAATTGCAAAAACTCTATAGAAATAACATTTTAAGCTTCTAACCATGCCAACACCGAAATCTTGCAAAAACAAACATCAAATCTACTAACATCACTTTGAGAATACACAATATCTCAAGTTTTAAGCATTAAAAGTCTGTATTTTGGCAGCACATCAACACCCTCAACTTAAAATTATTGCTTGTCCTCAAGCGATAGACTCAATCTAATTAAGCAGCACAGAGATATAGAAATCAATCCAATGGTACAAAATACATCAAAACCTCAATAGATACCCAATTCATGTCAAAACACATATCAGTTAGCTATCTAGTGAACCTATGCAGACTATTAAATTCCAGTAGTGCAACTATAACAAGCCATACAATCACAAATAAGTGACATATCACTGAATTAATCACGCATAACAATGCAATGCAAGTGCCCTCACAAAAAGAAGTCCCTTTAACACTCTGGTGATATTTTTCAGTTTAAATTCAATAGGACTGTATCAAAACACTCACTCTCACAAAAGATATTCAATTATTGTACCTAATACCATATGCTTGCCCCTATACTCTAGACTTATGACTTGTCAACTAGTTGAGCTAGGATCACTTTAGAACTTTTCAAGCTTGTAATGTAGGCTCAAGGGGCTTTGGAATGATTATTTGGATACATAGTGACTATGACCCTCCTTGACACTGCATTATTTACCACTTTCGCCCCTGCCAACCTATCACTATTCTTTTCTTCTCACCTTCTCATATTTTTCACCTGTCTAAGGGTGCATTTTCTTCTTTTTACCACTTTGCCCTTACTCATGTACACTATTTCGAACATTGACAAATTAATCAATTTTTCTTGCACCCCTTTTTTTTCTTTTTCTTCCCTTCTTTGTATCACTAAGCATTTTTCCTTCTTTTATGACTTCCCCTTATACCAGCCACCCTCAACTTAGGATTTTGGCCTAAGCTGAGGTGCACAATATCTCACCTATGAATCAGGGCCACTTGTTGGGTAGCCATCCTCAACTTAGGCTTTTAGCCTGAGTTGAGGTTCATAATGTTCAAGGAAAGACCAAGGCCGAACTTGGGATTTATTATTTATTAAGGCTCAGGCTGTTAGGTGTTCACAAAGAATAGGGTCGATGTTAGGCTCAAAACAGGGATCAAGGGATACTCAACTTCTTTTGTTGGCTATTTAAGCTAAGTGTGCTCAATTAGAATAATGGCCTAAGATCCTATCGTAACCAACTAATCTAAAGTCTAAATCCTGAGTAACGGGGCAAGTTCTGAATTATAGCACAGTAGAGAATCATGCAATTACGCTCACTTGCTCATGACACTGCTTTACATGTTTACATAACTAATCAGATTATGCTCTTTATCACAGTCATACACTTGTCAAAACAAACACTATCAGGCTAGCCTAATCATACATGGTCACTAACAGACTGACAAAAATTTGGTGGATATTATTTTTACACAAATTTACTATGCCATAAATATCAATGCTATGTACTATACATGCTATTTAAAACATCCTAAATATGTCGGCTCAACATAAAATAAAATCCACAAGGAAAGAACACAGACAAGAAAACCCTTTGGATATAAAAAATCAAGGTAGTTATAGGCCAGGGTTACTCAGACTTCATCGTGGCCGTATAACCACCCACACCCCATCAACAAGAATATGAATTATCCTCAATGCATGAGAATAAAGTATAAGGAACTAGGGTCAAAAGCAAAATACCTGGGCGCCTAAGTGCCTCTCTCTGTCTCACTCTATCCACCCTTCCCAAACCTGGTGGACTCCTCAGTGGTAGGAGTTGCATAGGAGAACTTGCGCCTCTAAGAAACTATCATGTGTGCTCCTATATGGCCTCCTCTTTCTCTCGAGATCTGTCCAGGGAAATCCTCAACTCTTCCTCCTCTATCTACTTAATACTACGGTGTTCCGTATCTACATCATCTGTGTGGGGACGCTTCCCAAGGGAAGTGTGTGTGGGCTCTTCAGGAGTAAATAATTCAACAATGGGTGTTGCAGCTAGTTTAGTGGATGGAAAACTTAATGGAGTAACTAACGCTGTAGCAATGTCATCCCAGAGCTGCTGAACCTCCGTCTGCATAGTCAACAAATCAATCAGAGTTGTTGTGCGGAGGCTCGTCTAGATTCGCTCCTCAAAAGCATCAATGCGGGCATCCACTGGTACAAGTCCCTCTCTAATAGCAATAGTGGTGAATGCCTACATGTGGCTTTTTGCCTATGACATGACCTAGTAGACCTAGGGCCTCAACAGCTGTAGGATCTGAGCCAACTGTGACTCAGCATGTGCCAGTCTCTATGTCAATGCCTAGAATGTTGCTGCCAACAAATGTGATGCTGGCAGGTATTGATGAAGCAAATACAGACTCTGGGATAGTAACAGTTGCAATAGTGGGCCCCCTCTCCTTATTATTCTCTGTCTGTGGGGGGCCCTTTGTGGTCTGTGTATCAGCCGAACAAGATGGCTCAGTCATGGGCACGGAGGCAGGTAAGTCTGGAAGTACGATCCGCGGACTTGGTGTCCTCCTCATAGCAACTGGATTCTCGTTGGCCTTGATCAGATCAGTGTCCAGTGTGCACTGCATAACTAATATAGCATCCATATGGTGCAAAACATGAACCCCTGCCATCATACATAATCTGTGTACCAAGCATGGGAAGGGGATCGTCAAGGACCTCCTCGGGGTTGCCTCATGTATATGCTCGATGATCAGCGCAGTCTAGTGGATATCATAGCCAGCCAAGATGTTGGCTACAAAAATAGCTCTCTTCGGCGTTAGAGTGTTATTCTCGAGTGTAGGCTGGATCTTTGAGCATACCACCGCCCACCAAAATTTGGTAGGGAAACTGAACGAAGCCTTGACAATAGGCTCCAAAGGTGTGGCTATTCATACAGGGTCTGGTCCAGGTACAACAATGTGGGTAGCTACCCATCTCATTAAATGGGCCCAATGCTCCGAGTCTCTCATGACTCCCAAGTCACGCGCCTGCCCCACTTTGTGGTCGAACTAAGTAGTAGAACTGGGGGCCACAAGCTCGGGTCTAAATAACATACGTCGGATGGTCTCCTATGATATGTCAACCACCCGTCCCCACACTCAAACCTCCTCAAGGCTGGGTTGGTTGAAAGGCTTCTTCCCCTCAGGAAGAGTGTTATGTATCATGGAGGCATAGAACTACCTCACCAATATTGGTGAGTTCCTCCCCACTGGTTGTTCCACCCACTAGAGTTCGTGTCGTACAATCGTGTCTGCCAACCCTGGGACACTATCGAGCCCTCTAGTGATGATGCTGTACTCCTCAAGTATAGAATGAGTGGGAAGACCACACTCATTATTCTACATATCCTCCGTAAAAATAGTCTACATGCCCTCCATGTACCACCTGCTGTCTGTTGCGTTTGGCAAGGACTCAGGTGCGCGAGGGCTGGAGGATGGTGAGGAGTTTGACCCCTCCTCAGAACCATATCCAGAACCCCACTCGGAGGAGATTATCTGGATGCTACTGTTAGCCCGATCGCCTTCCTCATCAGACTGGGGAGGTCAGACCACAATAGCCCATGACGAAACATGCTTAGAAGATGCTCTAGTCTGGCGTGGCTCTACATTGGAGTTTAGCTGGATGCCAAGCTCCTCTACAGAGCCACTAGCCTCGGGGGCATACTCCGAATCAGTGGCCTCATCTCGCAAGCGAGCCTTCATAGCTCAAATCGCATCTCTTTTATATTTAGGGGCCATAGTACCTGCAAGACACATAACCACGAAACCAGTTAGTTCCATGAATAACAATCAAGAACACAAGAAGATTTTAGAAATGAACTAGAATGAATTTGGGTTTATGAGACCCTCTTTATGAGTCGTAGTCTGCTCTATGGCTTGGGGGGAGGGGGTTTGTAAGATGGTGTATGATTACTATTTGGCACACTGGACTAGAATCCATGAGACTTATTCACGACTTGTGAAATTCTCTACGAGTTGTAGATGGAGTCGTGGAAGTAAGTCCTAACTCAGGTTAGACACTGACAACTCATATGAGACCTATCTATGACTCGTGGATCAGTCCACGAGTCGTGGAGGGTCTCGTATCATGAGTCTTCAAGAAATAACTAACATTGGTGCCTTCCACGAGGGGCAATTATGACTCGTGGATTGATCCACGAGTCATTGAAGACCCTCGTACATTTTGCCAGTGTTACAATTTCCTTGAAAACTTCTTCTACGAGTTACCCCGACCAATTTTATCAACTTCAATACATATACACACAAGGATTAATGCACCAATTTACAAATTTAACCTAGGTTATCAACCCTAAGCATGCCCGACCCCATCAAAATAATCGACAATGCATTTTAATCATCCGGACCACCCGTCATCATATGTACTATTATTGGGCCATGTATGTGCATTTTAAATTTAATTAACATGACCGAGTAACCGTACTATTACATAATTTGACATACCCACCCTTTCCGACATCAATTTTGACCTTAATCTAACATTCCCAATTCATGAAAAATATATTAAGGCAAAATAATCGATTCCGACTCCATTAACCCATCCCCAACCCAAATCAATACTCTATAAATGATCACAATTCAATTAGGGAAAATTGTAGGCATCATAGGCTTATCGAATTGAACCGTGATTAGAAGGAGATTGACGAGGAAGTGGAGTAGGGCTGAGAACCCTAGGAACAGTGGGTCGCCAGAATTTGGCTGGAAAAGTGATGTGGGATGACATATTTGAGGTCGAAAAATGATGTAGGGGAGGTCTTAGGGTTTTCTCGGTCTTGATTTTGTGAATAAAAGGGATCAAAATAATTTTGACCCCTATTTAAACCTTACCAGGTCGGGTTATCACTAAAGGGGATTTGGCATTACGAAAGCCTAATTACGGGTCGTGGATTGGTCTATGGCCCGTGAATCGGGGTTTCATGAAAGCTTTAACCCTTTCACCCACACCTACTGTATACAAGTTGTGATACAAGTCGTATAATGTAATACGACTCGTGACACATCTCATAAATGACTTTGACACTTAGGTAAAATTTGAGGACTTACATGGGGTCCACAAAACTAATCCACGACCCGTAGTTCTACATATGAATCATGGGTTTGGCTCGTGGACTGTAGTGCAGTCTATCCTTGCTCACTGGAGACTTTCACTATATGGTCCACGGGTTGTGAAATGCAGCACGACCCGTAGAGCATATCATGAACTCTAGTTCCTACTTTTTTTCAACCAAAATTTAGCTGACTTGGTCCAGTACCTGCAAAACCTGCAAAAATACACTTTTACCCTATACAATTCCAGTCCATTGTCAAAAATTCACAGCCTAAAAATACAGAAACCTAGCCTAATCTAAAGTCTAATGTTAAAAACTAACACTAAACTACAATTATTACAAAAATATCTTGGGTTGCCTCCCAAGAAGTGCCTGATTTAACGTCACAGCATGACGCAGGCTATCTAATCACTCAAACTTCATTAATAGCCCAAAATTCCATCTTAAGCTCATCAAGTGTCATCATTGATCTACAGATGTTGAAGTTGACTTCTTTGTCGTTCAATCTGAACATGAGGAGGCCGGACTCCATGTCCATCAGGGCTCACCCAGTGGCCAAGAAGGGCCTTCCCAAGATGATTGGGATATCAAAGTCGACTTTGCAGTCCAAGATCATGAAGTCTACAGGGAATATAACTTGTCCACCTTAATGAGGACATCGTGCAAGATCCCCACCAGCTTCTTCACTGTGTAGTCAACCATCAACAATCGCAAGCTAGTCAGTGTAAGGGATTCCAAGTTGATCTTCTTGAAGATCACAAGGGGCATTATCTTAGTGCTAGCACCGAGATCACACAATGCCTTTGTGAATTCCACATCCCCTATGGTACAGGGAATGGTGAATGCTCCGGGATGCTCTCTCTTCTACATCAAGGACTGTGTAGAGATAGCACTACAGTGTTGGAGCTTGTGTGAGAGCTCCTAACTAACAGTGCACTTTTTTATCACCAGGTCCTTCATGAATTTTGCATACCCGGGCATCTTCTCCAATGCCTTGATCAGTGGAATGATAATAGATAATTGCTTGAACATGGAAAGAAAGTGCTTGAACTTACCTTCCTCCTCCTATTTCTTTAATCTTTTTGAGAAGGGAGGAAGAAAGCGAGGAATGGGTTTCGACAGTGCTGGCACAATATTGCTTTCCTTAGTCCGCACACCGATATTTCTAGTTTCTTCTTGCTCATCAATAACATCTTCATCATGACTATCTTCCTCAGCTGTACGTATAAGAGGGTCAGTGGTCTGCTTTCCATTACGTGTTGTGATTGCCATACACTGCCCGTCATTCTTTGGATTTTGGACAGTGTTTTTGGGCAGAGTACCCTTCTAGCACTGGTTGAGTTAGGTCAAGATCTGACCAAACTGCTGCTCGAGCGACTTAATTGCAATCGAATGAGACTCAATCTTTTGGTTAATACTGGAGATGTGAGACTTCATCCCCCTCAGTATCTCATCTTGTACATTAACCCTTTTTATCAATCTCTAGAATATCTCCTTGACCCTGGATGAACCTACACCGACATCACGATTATGGGGTGGTACATAAGTGTCGCTTTTATAACCATCTCTACGACCCTACTCAATATCTCTCTCTTGGCCTCTATTTCGATCATAGAAGCCATTCTTGTTATTGTTGTTGTAGGTTGCCTCACGACCAAAGTTCTGACCTTAATTTCCTTGCCCTTGGCACCAGTTGTCCTGATTGAAACCTTGGGCGTTGGGCCAGAAACCCCTCGTCTGTTCAGCCACGAAACTAGCCTCATCGTCAAAATAGGGTTCCTCATACATAGTACTCGGACCGGCTGATGATCCACTGCATTCACCTTCTCAGCATTCTGCTTCATCAACAACTCCACATTGGTACTGATTTGTGCAATCTTCTGTATCACTTCTTCACTAACTTGTGCTTGCACTGGAGTAGTAGTCACAACAAATGAGCTCCATGTTGTGGTCTTGTCCCGGGTGCCCCATGCACGATTGGTCTTGACCACCCTCTCTAGTCTCTCTGTAATCTCCTGGAAGGTATGATCTATAAACGAACTACCCTTGATAGTGTCAGCAACTGCTTGCCCATTTTCATCAAGGGCTCTGTAGAAAAATTTGAACATAGACTCATCCAAGATCTTGTGGTTAGGAATTCGTCTCAAATACTTTGAAAACCGCTCCCATATAGTATTGACCGAGTCACCAGGCAACTGCTCAAAGTTGTTAATCTCCTATTTCATCTTGAGCTTCTTGGAGATAGGGAAATACCTCTCTAAAAAGATTGTCTGCAATTCATCCAAGCTAGTTATCGAACTCTATGGGAGTTCAGCCAACCACGACGTTGCATTATCGGTAAGAGATAATAGGAATACATAGAGTCCAACGACATCCATAAACAAATTTTGATTTCCTATTACACTCTTGTAGACAAAGACAACGTTGTGCAGGTGATTGTGCAGATCCTCTAATGCTAGCCCTGCGAACAGTCTGCGATTCTAAAGCATCTGCAACAACCCACTTGGGACAAGAAATTTCATGTCATTCGGTAGTGGAGGCAACACTATTGCCCCAATGGCATCCACAACCATCGAGTTGAGATGATATTGATTCCAATCGTTCGCTGCGGCTCGGAGTCCCTCCAGCTGTGGAATGACTATGGGTGGGTTGTTCTCATTAGGATTCAATGCAATATTCACCACATTCTCCATATCATTTCCTGGTTGTCGGGCCATTTTCCTTCTAGTTTGCTCAATCTCAAGATAAAGAAGAATCAAGGGAGTGCCTCAACTTCTTGTTGTTGACATGGACCGATAACCTGAACACTATATCAGAACAAAACCAACAAAAACGTAAAATTAGGGAAATACAGAGCAATAAATCAAATTACAATGTGCTAATCAAGTCTAGTCGTATTTTCCAACAATAACGCCATTAAATACTCTCGACTCCACACTTATGGTTAGCACACACCCCTAATCAGGAGGTTTTGAAGCGGTCGTACTCAAGTATTTAAACCTAACATGGTTAGGATTGATCCCACGAGGAATATGGTAGACCCCAAATTAGCACACTTTCTGTAACTTGACTAAATGTACTCTAATATATCCTAGAAACAAAGAAAATAAAAATGACTAAAATGAAAAAGAGGGGATTTGCGATAAAAGTAAATTCTAAACTACAATAACAGATTATTTGTAACTAGTAGAGAAACTAACTAGGGTGATGTATTTTCCATGACTTCCTAACTAAGTGTTTTTGGATACTCGCAACTCTTGTTTGGTGTGTAGGTGCAGGACAGTAAGTTAGGTTCTCCTAAATCCTTGATCGGGCATCTAGGTGAATTTCATCACATTACTGGAATGGTCTCTATGATGTGGCGTTACTAACCCTTACTTTTTATCCCAGATCAAAACTACTACCCCTAGTAGCCTGATTAGTTGAGAAATAATCAATCAACCACTGTTAATTACTTTTTTTTCTATTTGTCACCTCATGGATCGGGAAGGTGATACTAGGCGAGTTCTAACGTAGGCCTTTATTAAAATCCAGTTAAATTGAAGAAGTTAATTAATACATCCTAAACACCATTCAAGAAATTGCAAATAGTCCAATTTTATCTTAGCTAGTTCGTCATAGTTCCCACAACCCTACTTGTGGACTTAGCCATGCATCCTTGTTGTTTGATCAGAAATCATGTAAGAAGAGTACATAATTAAATAACTTACGCAACAAGAACTGATGAACAAAATCCAGAATCTTAATGAAATTGTAAACTTGAATTAATTTAACCCAAAATTTATTGTTCACAATGATAAAGCTATGTTCTAAGACGTTCTCTCTTCAATTATATCTGATAAAAACCTAAAATACCTATTTATATTACTTATAATACAAAACCAAAATGGAATAGGAAAAGTTAGCACTGGCCATGAACATACTTTACGGCTCGTGGGATAGTTCATGGCTCGTGAATTGAGGTCTCGTGGAATACTATTGAAGCTACTGGAACTCTGTATGAAACCTCCATCACGAGTCGTGAAATCTTTCACGACTCGTAAGGGGTATCGTCTGATCCACTTTCAGAGACTTCACTTTCTGCTTCCTTAGTTCATAAACTCACTATACGACCCGTATATTGGTCTACGAATCGTGCTCTAGTCTCGTAGAGTGGACTTCACTTTGCAACCCCTTACTGGAAGAACAAACGAGATCCCCTCTACGACTCGTGGAGTGACCCACGACCCATAGAGGGTCTTGTAAACTGCCAAAACTCTACAGAAACAACATTTTAAGCTCCTAACCATGCAAACACCAAAATCCTGCAAAAACAAACAAAAGAAGCATCAAATCTACTAACTTCTCTTTGAGAACACACAAAATCTCAAGTTTCAAGCATTAAAAGTGTTGTATTTTGCCAGCACATCATTCATCAGTTGTGATCTAATGGACTAAATTAAATTCCTTTATTTTCCATTACACCTCAAACCCTTGACTCATTCTCTTTTTTCTTTTATCCCAGAAACCAACCATCCACTTTTTTTCCTCACCTTCACCTCCAAAACGCCACCACTGGCGCTGCCCAAATACTCCCTTCTCCGGCTCACACCCTCTCCCTCGCTACCCTTTCTCTCTCACCATCGTTGTCCCTCTTTATCCGTCTCATTCTCCGGCGTACTACCGGCAGCCACTACCTTTGTCGCCCTTCCCCCTCCTTTATCTGCAGCCCTCGCCGCCACCGGTGGAAAAACAGTCACCCAATAACCCAACAACAACTTTTAAACGTCCTCTCTCTTTTCTCCATTCAGTCGCCAAGAACCAGCAACAACCCTAGCCATCTCCCTCGCCTCACAACCACCAAAATGACCCCTCGTTTCTGTCTAGTCCCTCTCCGGCATAACACCCATCATCCCTTTTCTCTCCCCGCCGGTGACACCACCCAAACTAACATCTCCCTCCATCCCCCTCTTCCCCTTCACACCAAACATCCACCACCAAAATCCACCGCACCTCAGTCTCACTCCCAATGATGAAAACCTCAAACCCTCTCCCTTCGTCGACCAACAGCCGTTAAAACCATCATGCAACCTATCTTCAAAAAATGGACTCCGGCCAGCAAACCATCAATTTCGATCAATGGTTAAATTGATTAAGATGTTTTGGAAACACCTAAATTTGATTTAATCTCATTTATTTATTTTTACTGACTATTGTTTCTTGTTAGCTAAATCAAATGCTATATGGCTATGTACTGTTTAATTTCAACTTGAGTTGTTATATCTTTTCTTTACACGTTTAGTATGTGGATTTTGTGGTAATACTCTATAATCTGGCTATGGAATGCACTCTATGTTTGTCTAAAATTATGTCAAATTTTTTCTGTTAGAAATTATGGAATATGCTATGTAGTTGTCCGTTTCAGTTAATTTTCTTCTAATCTCCTCCTTCTCGGTCAATTAAGTAATATTCATGACTAGTTTTTCTTTCCAGAATGTGTATAAATATGAACCATTATTGAGCAATTTTTTATCTTGATTTCTGGTGATTTTTACTTGTTTAATTATGGTAAATGGATTGAATAATTTAATATATGAATTGTTTTTTTGCCTTAAATCAAAAACATAATTTTAGTGATTGATTGGAGACCACCCATATTTTTTCAGTATGTTAAAAATATTTTTATAGTATATTGCATATGGTACTAACGATTTGCATGATTGCGTAAGAGGATTTTCTGACTTTTATGTTAGTTAATTTTGGTAGGATATTAATTGAATACTTGATTTACCAGATCAAGGTTGATTTACTATTTATGAAAAAAAATGACTGAATCAACTGATTTATTATCTATGGTAACTTGTGATTGAATCAAATTAAATGATTTCATTCTATTTATGTCAATTCTAAGTTAGTCAATTAATTTTGCTTGCCTTTTATTTTCTTCTCTCTATAGTTATTTTTCTCTACTATAAAAAAGTGGTTATTTTTTACCCATTCCAAAGATAGGATATACGTTCAGTTCACAGAGAACATTTTACACACAGACGATATAACTCTCACTCTACAAACTTCATACGAAAAAACATCATATATTACATTTTCTTACTGGATTGCCTCGGATACATTCAAAATTCTTCATCTCTATTATTGTTTGCTCTATTCCAAAATTCTCTTTGACACAAACATTGCTCGAAATCCTTGAGATTCTCGTGAACTTGATGTGTCAAGAAGCGAATGTTGATATTTTATGGAAAGTATTCTGGTTAGCCTTCAATCTCATTATGCATTTTCTTTTTTGTTTATTCTTAAATATCATGTTTCTCCTAGTATTTGTTTTAGCAGGATATTTATTCCGTTCAAAGTCGTTAAAGAGTTCGCCTGGGATGGGATCCGAATTGGGAGTAGTCGCAGCTCAACATTTTTTAATTTATTTATTCTTCTTGTATTATTTATTTTCTGCATTATCTTTGGTTTGTAATGGTTGTTGTAATAATATAATAATAAAATTGGGAAGGGGGGGGGGGGGGGAGGTAAAGGGATCTATGTGCTCCTTGTTTATTTTAATTTTATCACCATTTATTTTTGTGTGTGTTAGAAAACTTGCCTATAGGATTTAATTACTTGATTATGATTTCTAAATTCATCATTAAGTTTTTTTGGGGGCATTTATGTATTTAATTAAAAGAAATAATTTAAATTTAGTATGCTAGTGTTTTAGTTTTAATATTGTCACACATGTTCTAAAATGATTTACTCACCCTTTTTTTATGTTTTGAAACCACCCTCTAATTAGAATATTTATTTAACTTTTTTTAACATGCTTTCAAATTTGAAAATCATGCTTTTAGGAGTTAATAGTATTTTTGACATAAAATAAAAATAATAGTAAGACTTATTAAATATTTTTAACATTTAAATTATCTTAGAAGTTAGTTTGTACACTTTAAATATGTTTTTTGACATGTTAAGTCGCACTGTGATCATGTATGTAAAGTTTAAATGTTTTCTCACATAACCATAATACCTATAGGATTTCAAGTTATAAAATTACAATTAAACATTTTAACATGTTACCTTGCTTTAAAAATGTACAAGTTTTAAATAAATCTTTTCAGTTATAAAATTTACTTTATTACTTAAAATTATGTTCATAAGTTTTACTTTTCGCCTATCACATGATTTGGAATACTCGTTTTCCTTACTTAAATTCTTAGTGTGTTATAATACTTATCATGTCTAGATATTTTTGAATATATTTCTTGAAAGTTATTAGATTTAACATTTAAAATGTTATTTTAATTATCTATTAAACTTTGATAAATATTTCTTATGCTTAAAAGAATAGTCAAAGATTTTTTAAGTTTATGCATTTTTTTATGCCCTTGAGTGTAGATGCGTACACTTAGCAAGTCACAAGTTTGCACTACTTACGTGTGTTTTCAAGCATGCTAGTTAGTTGGAGGCATATATGAGACTATGTGCTAAATGCTCGTCTTTCGCGTTTTGTTTTGACACCGAGTCTAATAGGAGTCATTCTCTTTAAGTCTAGAACTCACTCAAATTATATTTCCAATGCCTCTTGGACCATAAGATGGGGTGCGACAAACTCCTAATCAGAGCATAGGATTAATATATTAAGAATATGAGACGACCCCATAAAAATACTAAAAATTATAAACAAATTAAAAA
>JBCEWC010006140.1:0-23609 GCA_038996855.1 Solanum aculeatissimum
AGTTCATTTCAGAATCTTTCAGTCATGGAATAATGTCCTTAGCTTTCGGACATAAGTTGTTTTATTCATTTATTTAGTCTTTTGAATATTTCAAAATTATGTAAAAAATTATATAAATCACGATAATTAATAATTAAAAATATTTTAATGTTAAAAATAGCATATAAAAAGATTCGATTGACTGTTGAAATTTTATCGAGCCACATTAATTAAGACAAAAAGTAACATGAATTTTTTGAACGAAAATGACGTAAAAAGTACTATAAATCACAGTAACTAACAACTTGAGATATTTGAAGAATATATAAAAATTTGATCAACTTTTGAAATTCTATTTTTGCTACGAAAATTAGGATATAGGAAGTGATATATTATTTAAAAATTGTGTAAAAAATATTATAAATCACAATATTAACAACTTAAGATATTTCAAAATCATATAAAGACTTGGATGATTTTTTATGGGTCACATAAATTGAAACAAAAAAAGTAACATATGTTTCCATATTAGGGGTGTTCAAATTGGGTTTCTTAAAGTGACTTATAAGTTACTTCCTCCGTCCAACTTTACTTGACCCCTATACTATTTTAGGATGTCCAACAATACTTGTCCAATTTATGAAATCAAGAGATAATTTTATACTTAGTTCCTAATTTATCCTTGTCATTAATTATAGTTATTTCCGTATTACATTTTTCAATATGTTGCATTAATTATATTCAAAGGGTGATTTGGTAAAATTATCCCTATCATTTACTACTTCTTAATCCCTATGCCAAGTCAATAGGGGCCAAGTAAAGTTGGACGGAGGGAGTAAATACAAAAAATCATAAGTCATAAATTGGGAATCCCAACTTTTGACTTTTGACTTCTTTTTCTTAGACATAAATATTATTGTATACTCCCTCCGTTCCATTTTATGTGACATCGTTTGACTTGACATAATATTTAAGAAAAGAAGGACGATTTTTAAAACTTGTGGTCTAAAATCGTCCATAAATATTTGTGTGGTTGAAAATCATTTCATTAAGCGTAAAAGAGAAATTTTAAAGGAAAATTGTTTCTAATTCTGATAAGGTGACATTCTTTTTTGAATGGACTAAAAATGAAATTGTCACATAAAATGAGACGGAGAGAATATGTATTGTTATTGTTCAACTATGAAATAAACAGGAAGATCAAAAAAAAAAAGCAGGAAGATTAAAGAAATCCATCAAGTTTTTTTTTTAAAATTAAATTCGGCCCTCAGGCCCATTTTATTAAATAGCAAAGTTCTAAAAATTTGAAGGCATTACAAATGTTGTTAGGCCCAAGCCCAAAATGATTGAAACACTAGCCCTATTTCTAAAAACACTACACTTTCCCTTTTGTGATATTTCAGCCTTCCAGATGAGTCCGTTCTTCCATGGCGGTTTGCAATGCTTTGTGAAGCTCCTTTTTGTGCTTATTCTCCTTCTCTTTTTGCTGCTCCTGTAAGCTTTGTTCTTAATTTTCTCGCTGCATGTTAGTTGTTTGTTCATAGATGTAACCTTGTCTGTCCTTAATCTTCTCAGGATGCCTTGTAATGCTCCTCCCTGGTCTCCTTCATATCTGGACAAAGGGGTTGTCTTTTCTCTGAAGATCGATTTGTACGCTCCTATTTGATTACCTGTCATGACATAAAACTTCTCTGCTTTACTGTTTTGTTTCTCTGTGTTTCCAGGAAATGGCAAAGGGTAAACACTCCTTCATGTGACTTCTGATCTTATGTCTCCTTTTCTGACATTTTTGCTAGCACATTTAGCCTTATCCATTGGAACCCTATGCTGATTGTATATCTGCTTGCCTTACCAATAGTTCCATGTTGCACCCACACACTTAGATCTATCATTGTAAATGCCATGTATGTAAATCATGTTCTGCTACTTAAAATGGCCTTTGTGCGGGATTTGTGCTATGTCCATGTTAAGGATTCTTTTTGCTTTCACTGGTAACTATCCAAAATTATTATACTGTAATTTCTCTGCATGTATGAAACTCTCATTAACTATGCAATCTGCTAGCTGATTTGCTTCTCAAAACACATGCATTATTTCCACATCTATCTGTTCCATAATTTGTTGTATGATTTCCACTTCCTCAATTAACTCCCATGGGATTTTCCATTTCCCAGTAAGCATCTGTTTGATCCCTAAAGAAACAGTCTGTAGCTGTATCTTTGCAATCTCCCTTGTTACATAATAATTTAGTGCCCACCTGATTGCTCTTGCCTCTGCCTCTATGTTAGTGGTGACTCCTATCTGTTGTGCCTCTGCATATATTAGGTTGCCTTCTTCATTCCTTATGCAGAATCCGTATGCACTCTGTCCTGGGTTCCCTTTACTAGCCCCATCTGTGTTGCAGATTCACCTATCATCCCTTGCAGAAGTCCACACAACTTTCATAAAATATAGCTTAGGCCTATAATTGTTAAGTATTTCCACAATGTCCCCCCACTGATTTGGTAGGTTTCTGATCCAAGGGAAATTCTCCTTAATAAAATGTAGTATTGTCTGGTTACACTGCACTACCATCCAGTGATAAGTGTACCCTTTCCCATTCCTGTTGGCATTCCTTCTCTTCCACAATTGCCACATGACTATGGCTGGGATAACTTTTATCACCTTCATAAGCTTTAATGGTCCTTGATAGTCTCAACAACTATAAATTATCTGCTGCAAGTGCACCCCATCTGCTTGAATACCTGCAAAACTAGCAAACTGCTTCCATAGTTTTTGGGCTATGGGAGCTGTTAGAAATAGGTGTTCCATTGTTTCCATTTCCTTCTTTTCACAACAATAACACCTAGACACCACTTGAATCTTCATCTTCTTTAAATTATCATCTGTTGCAATCCTTCTTTTCCACACCATTCATAGAAAGAAAGATATCTTTGAAGGCAACCCTTTAATCCATACATTCTTGGTCCATTGTTTATCCTGTTTTTTCTTTCTTAGCACTTTGTATGCTGAATTAATTGTGAATATTCCTGAAGTCTCCCCCATCCATCAGGCCCTGTCTACTCTATCTGCTTCAATTGGAGGCTTGATGGTTTCTGTTATGAACTCCACAAGATCTTCAGAAAGAACCATCAGTAGCTTCTCTTTTGACCACTGCTCATTTTCTATGAATTCCTGAACTTCAACCTCCTCTTGGAGAACCGGGTTGTCATTTATAAAATACAATGCTGCCAATTTTATCCAGTTATCAAACCAAAAACTTGAATTTCCAGATTTGGGTTGCCACCAGATCTCATGTTCCATTTCCTCTCTTATTTTTAGCATGCTTCTCCAAACCTGTGATGCTCCAGTGTTAGAGTCTATGACAGGGTGTAACTTTTCACAATATTTGTTCCACATATACTGAGTTCATAGTGATGTGGTAGATGTTCTGAATGTCCACCATAACTTGGCAAATAAAGCTTTATTCACATCATGTAAAGATCTGAAGTTTAGACCACCTTCCTCTTTTGGATAGCATAAATCATTCCAAGCCACCCAGTGTTTGCCTTTGACCCCTCCTACCTTACTCCACAAAAATTTGGCAAATAACTGGTGGATCTTCTCTATTACCCTTTTGGGAGGGTTCATCACTGCCAACAAATAAATGGAAATTGACTGTAATATATGACAGATGAGAATCTGTTTACCACCAAAGGATAATAGTTTGTTGCACCAAGAGAAAATCCTTCTAGCAACCTTCCTCAATATTCCTTCAAAATAACAGATTTTCCCCCTTCCATAATAAACAGGGCACCCAAGATATGTAAAAGGAAAATTACCTTGCTTAATACCAGTCAACCTCCTTAGTCTTATGGCCATACACAAAGGTGAATCATCATGCAAATAAAAGGAGCTCTTAACAGGACCTCAACTGCAATAATAAATAGAGTTGGGGATAATGGATCCCCTTGCTTTAATCCCTTCGTTGACTTGAAGAACCCATGCGACTTCCCATTTACTACCATCGAATACCAATTGTTAGATATCAACCTCCAAACCATGTCTATCATTGTTTCAGAGAATCCAAACAGTCGTAAGACTTTGGTTAGGAAAATCCAAGATACTCTGTCATATGCCTTCTCCATATCCAGTTTAACCACCACATTCGTGTTTTATTTCTCCTATTGATGTCCCTGATAATCTCTTGAGCGAGTAACACATTTTCTGCAATATTCCTCCCCTTGACAAAACCTGACTGATTGGGAGAGATTAACTTAGACAACACCTGACTCAATCTGCCATGGATCACTCTGGATATTATTTTACTGATGAAAGAACTGAGACTGATAGGCCTCAGATCAGTGAACCCTTTTACCAATTCCTTTTTTGGAATTAGGATAAGATTTGTGTGTGTGAAGAACTTTGTCAGTTCTTGACCACAAAAGAAGGCTTTCACTAATCTGGTTATGTCCTCTCCGATGATATCCCAACAACTCTGAAAGAAAACTCCTGTAAATCCATCCGGACCACTTGCACTGCTCCCCTTAAGGTCAAATACAACACTGCGAACCTCATTTTCTTCAGGAATTTGTACCATTTGTTCATTTTCTTCACCTGTTATTAACCTTGGGATTATCTTCAAAATTTCATATTCTCTCTGGGCCTCCTCCTCTTAAAAAGTTTTACTGTAAAAATCAACAGCTTCATTACCAATACGATCACCATCTACTAGTACCTCCCCTTGTTCATTTTGTATGTCCCCAATATGTAATTTACGCCTCCTTCCTTTTACATAAGAATGTTAGTATTTCTGTCACCATCTTGCATCCAAGTCATTCCAGCTTTTTGTTGCCAGAATTGTTCTTCCACTCTAAGCCACGTTTTGAGCTCTGCCTCAACCTTTTTCAGCTCTTCTCTATTTTCCTTGGAGGGGTGCATTTCTAGTTGAATCTCCTTCACCCTGATAGTGTCTTCCAGTGTTGCCACCTTCTGGAAAATATTACCATACTCGTCTTTGCTCCATACAGATAATGCTCTTCTGTTGTTCTTCAGTTTATTCTGAACCTCGATGAAAGGGCTGCCTCTAAAGTCTATCTTCCAGTTTTGTCTAACAATGTCCTTAAATTTCTTGTTATTACTCCAGAAATTGAGGAACTTGAAAGGCTTTTTAATCACTTCCTCTTCTGTGTTGCATACCAGATGTAGAGGGGCATGATCTGATCCTTCTCTAACAAGGTGATGGACCTCGGAAGATGGGAACAAATCCAAAAAAGAATGATTTACCAAAACCCTGTCTAGTCGCTTAAAGATGCACTCCCCTTCCACCCTTCCATTCCACCATGTAAAACTGCTACCTAAGAATTTAATCTCTTGAAGGGAGCTACTGCTAATAAAACATGCAAAGTCAGTTGCTTCTTTCTGCTCAAAACTCAGTCCACCAATCTTTTCCTCTTCATGTAGAATAACGTTAAATTCCCCTTCAATTATCCATGGCATTCCATTGGATGGTTCTACACTTTGTAACTCTTCCCATAATTCTAATCTCTCCACCTGATTGCATCTAGCATACACTGCCGAGATAAGAAAAAGTTTATTATTGCAACTAAATTTAACTGAAACTTGTTGGATTGAGTCCAAAATCACATCTGCTTTCCAATCCTCCTTCCAGAAATACCAGATCTTCCCTTAACAGTTGGCAGCAACATGGTTAAAACCCAATCTAATTTTATACTCTTCTATATCTGATGATCCTCGATAAGGCTCCATAAGTGCTATGAATGAATAATCGTGTCTTCTGTTCATTTCCATCAACCTTTCAAAAGCTTTTTGCGTGTTGACGGATCTTATATTCCACAATAACAATTTTTCTATCATTGCAAACTAGTAGTTTTGTTTCTACTGCTCCTTGTCTTGACCTACAAAGGTAGAAATCTATCCTTTTTTGATCTATTTTTCAGGCTATCTATGTGCCTCGGTGATAAATCTCCTGCTTTGGTGATCTGCTGTATGTTGTACTCCAGGTCCCTGTCCTCCAAATATTCCTTGTCTTCCTCATCTAATCCCCCCTCTCCAATAGATTCACTTCCTTCCTTTTGAGATGTTTCTCCTACACCTTCTTCAATCAGATTGTTAGTGTGTCCTTGTGAACACTCACCAAATAATTCTTCAAAAGTGTCTCTAATTTGTCCATCAACTTTTGTTTCTGATGACTCCCCTTGTATCAATCCTTTATTTTTTTTATTGCATTGTGATGTATCTCCATACTTTTCGTCGTTATTTATAGTTGCATTCCCAATGTTGATTTGACTTTCTGTCCCCCTAGATACTGATTTACTCCCTTTATCTGCTGCCTCCATACTCACATTTGATCTGGTATTCTTATGTGCAGTATCATTAGTCTTTTCTGTGTCAGCAATGGCTTCTTCAATTTCTTTCTCACATTCCTGAAGGGTCTCAAATGGATTATTCGTCCTTATTCCCAACCTATTCCATACTTGTTTTATATTCACCGTTCCATGTTTTCCTCCTCTTCTGTTCTTCGGGTCTTCGAAATGTTGATCTGCCTTTACAATTTGAACTACATGTTCTTTGTTTACCTCTGCTTCTTTCCGCTCCTCCTCATCTCCAGAATTGTTCTTCTTCTCCTTCTTCCATCCATTCTTTTCCGAGTACAATTCAGGGTGGAAAACGTAACACTGTTGTTCTTCATGTCCTTGTAGCATACATGTGGTGCAGTATATGGGGACATAATCATATTTAATGAGAATCCATTTCTCTGTGACCTCTCCTTCATTCCGACGAACTCCGATTTTGATCCTTTTTGGGAATTCCTGCAATAGATCTACCTCTACTTTGACCCTAGCACATCTTGGCCTGGTCTGGTTTTTCGTGGCCATGTCAACTTGCAGAGGTTTCCCTACAGCCTTTGCTAGTGAAAAAATTGCCTCCTTCCCACAAACATTGGGTGGGAGTGATGGGAATGAGATCCAAGCCACAACTGTCGATCTTTCCTCCTCTGGATCAAACATAGGATCCTATTTAAAAGTCCTCATATGGTATGTCCCGTTCCTCTGTGATATGTAGAATATTGGTTTGGATAATAAGTGCACTTAGTCCTCCATAATTGAGGCCCTAATCAGGATATGTCTGTTGCAAAGCAAGCCGATCTTGCTTCCCCCTTTAACTCACACTGTTTAGGAATTAATTTCTTCAATTCTTGGATTTCTGGCCAGCCATAGGAGAATTTACCAATCACAGCAAATTCCAGATTCTCGTTTACTATCATCTGATCCACTTCTTCTTGGTCTCAAATAACTTGTGGTTCCCCATGCAAATAGGTTATAGGTTTCATTGGTAACGATTTCACTGGCTCCTTGTGTTGTTTCAGTAAAGCAGCGTAGGATGTAGGAATAATACGTGGTCCACCTTCCCCAGAAGGTTAACCATTGGCCGGATCGGCCATGGCCGTCGACTTAGGCAAAACTAGGTTTAACGGGAATTACGGTATAGCTAGAGAGAAGTTTTTCTACTCTTTATAATTAAGATGGGTGTCATCCATCAAGTTTGAAATTGAAAATCTAAAAAAAATAAATAAAATAGATGACGTTTGAAACAATTATCATGAATAAAAATATTACACTGAAATTCAAAATTAATCATTAATGTTACTTCTCTCTTTTTTTTCCCCAAAAAATGAGAAATAAATTTTAAAGATAGAGAATGAAAATCTAACTATCTTTACAAAAATAATTATAGATTCTAATAAAATCACATCCGAAAAGTACATAAAAATTATGCCTTTAAAAAAATTAGAGTTGTTTGTTCATAGAGAAAGCTCCAAAACAAAATTAAAATGAGAATTAAAAAAAAATCATGCATTCCAATACAAATACAGATCAATAAACAAATAAAAATTTGATGAAGCTAAAACAAAATCTAAGAAGTGTTGATAGAGATTATCAAAAAGAAAAAAACTTAACCCACAATTTTTTAACCCTTAAAAATTACAACTTTTTGAAGAATTTAAAATTTAAACATTTAATGAAAAAGCTAAAATTATGAAGATGGAGAAGAGAAAAATAGAAAAGGAAATGGAAACTTATCGAGTGAGGAATGAGAAAGTAAAGAATTAAGACCTGAAAATTGAGAGTGCGCAGTGATATGATCTCATTATCTTAGTATAAACTTTGATTGTAGAAAAGTCTATTGTAATTATGGAAAATAGTAAGCTACACATTTGCTATTATTTAAATGTACAAAAGATTGTCCTCGATCGTTGCATTATTTATGCTTCTAATGTCACGATTCGATTTCTCGAGCTGTGAAGGCACTTACTATATCCCGCTAGTAGGTAACCCAATTCACAATCCGGAGTAGCTATCTTAGAATATGGAAGTCACACGAGTACAAGTTCCAAAAGTGGACCAAAATATACAAATATACATAACTGTAGTAGACATGTCTCAAAAACAACAAACAAGCCACAAAAATATATATAGAAATAAAGGCGACAATGATCAAAATGTTGTACTCACCCTCGACTCTAGATGTTGGTTGCTACTAGATCAAATGACAATGGTGATAAATGGTGCTCAGCCCTGCATCACAAAAACAGAAGTAGAGTGTAGTATGAGTATCGATAAATAGGTGTAACAACTCAAAATTTTGAAAAATGTTATCGTTGTGTAGTTCACTGATTTCAAGCTTGTTTGGAGTTGTTTATGGGTATCATGTGTCTCCTTCATCAAGTCATGGTCAAAGGAATTCCATTGCTTGAGTTTTTCATGTGAACCGTTGAAAGGGTCAACTTTAAATGGTTATATATCTTGGAACAGGAAGAACTGGATGGCTCTAACCTATCAAATTGAAGCTCTTTGAGTTAGCTTTCCAGCTCACTTGGTTTCGCTTGATTTGGAGTTCGGATGGAGAAGTTATGCCCTTTTTTGTGAAGTTGTCCGTGCAGGATTTTTTTTTTAAAATTTGGCTAAGGCAATACTCCAGGAGACCCCATACGGACCGTGTGACCTCTCATGGTCCGTGGTGATGCACTATGGTGATTTATTTTCCAAAAACTTGGTTTTAAGTGTGGAAAATCCTTGAGGTGGCCCTTGGCTATGTATGTGTGGAGTATTTGGCCTTATATTGGAGTTTTAGACCAAGACGTCCATCACTTGAACCTCACATGGCTCGTATGACACTTCATTGTCCATGTGGTGGCCCGTGAGAGGAGCCTTGGCCTTGAAAACTATATTTTGTCCAAGGAACTTCACACACTAACCCTTCACGGTCTGTGTGACATCAAACGGTTCGTGAAGTGGTCCGTTTAGGCGTTGGAGTGGAAATTTTCTAAGTATGAAATTATCGTATCGGACCTTCGTCAGTCGAAATTTTTCTAAGTATGGCTTCACGGACGGGTATACGGTCCGTGTGGAGGCTCATGACCCATGAAGCCTTCCTTGAGCCCCTCGAAATCTTTTTTTTCACTCATTCATTAATAATTTATTTGTAATTTTGGTGACTTTCTAAGGTCGTTTTAGACTTGCTAAACATCTGAATTAACCTATACACCTCTCTTATCTCATTCAAATTCGTCCAACACTTAGAATATTCAAACTCTCTCTTCTATAAGCTCTCATCCAAGTGTGGTTTGAAGATTCAAATTTAAATTCAAAGAGGTCTTTTTCTTCAATCATTTTTCTTCCCAAAGCTTCTAGTTAATCAAGGTATGTCATTCATGATTCTCCTTTCATCCATGAAGACCCCAAACTCTTTTCTACTTATTTTATGAATTCTAAGCTTACTTTAATTATGGGTCTTTTACATTAATATTTATTTGGTTAAATTGAGTTATGAGCTATGTTTAATTGTTGATTTTAAAGTGATTCAAGCCCTAATGTGTTAAATTGCATGAACATTATGAAGATTTGAATATGCATTGTCCCTTTAAAGTTTGATTTAAGCATGGGTAATCTAAATTGTGATTTAATTATGGATTTACTTGAATTTCATATTATATTGTTGATTTAAGTTTGAATCTCTATTGCCCATGTATTTCCCTCATCTCTCATGGCATATGCATACATGAATTATGATTTTCATGGAACTCTTGATGTGGGCTAAGTCCCAATTATGATTATGACTATGTATTGAAAGTAAACAATGGTTATGACAAGCTTGTGACCACATAAATGTCTATGATTATGATTCTTTGAGCAATTATGGGTGTTTACATCAATATGATTATGAGTGATTGAGCTACTCTTATGCATTGAAAGTACGACATGAAGTATGATTTGGTCTTTCAGCCTAAATGTGCATGATTATGATTTGAAAAGACTTATGTTCCGATTTCAAGCATATATATGTATATGTATTCCCGTAGGATGACAACTTAGCACTGAATGAGATGGGAGGTGGGGGCTCGACCTAAGGGGTCCTTAAGTAAAGTCTCCTTTCTTATAACTATGTTACAATATAGGTATATGGTAACCTTTACCGAAATGACTGGGTCGTAAGGTATGGTTAAAAATATGATATGATATGATTTAGAAATCTTTCCGAAATGACCAGGTCGTAAGGAAGGTGTCCATCACACCGAAATGATCAGGTTGTAAGATGTGGTGTAGATTACCTTTGGCAAGTAGTCTACTCTCATCATCTGGGAGACTTTTCTTCAGGAGAATTCATGTAATAGCTCGCATGGGTTTGAGATGTCAGTTAAGGTCACATCCCTTCTATATGTAAGCATTATGACATTTCATGCATCATGGACTTCATGGCATATTGATATAATACTCTCCCTTGCTTATATACTTCTTTCTATATATGGGCTCTTGCTATCTAACATTGAATGAAAATTTGATAATTTCATATGTATTGCATGCTCACATACTTAATACATTCAAACGTACTAATACATACTCTTTTGCCTACATGATCTAATCATGTAGGGACCAAAGACTATCTTCATCCACCTTTTGGCGATTAGCTCGGATTGTGAAAGTTGTCGTGGTGAGTCCTATCATCCAAGGATAAGTCATCATCCATTTACCTATCATGTTGCTTCCGCTTATGTTTTATCTACTTTGAGGGTGAGCCCGGGACATGTCTTGGCCCCCGTCCTATTCCATATGTTAGAGGCATTGTCAAACATCTTGTAAACTTTATGCCCTATCTTGCTATACTTGTCGTATGTTGCTTATGGAGGCTCTGCCTATGACTATATTATGTTATGAAGATATGCTTATGTGATATGAGGTGATGTGAAAAGTCCCAAGACCCCTTCTATCCCCATAGCGTGAGTCATACTTATTCGCCCCTTAGTTCGTATGCGCTATGTGCTATGTGTGTCCATGCAAATCCCAATCCCTATGGCATTGCCATAGCTTGAGTCCAAAGCCCCGCTTTCCCTTAGAACTATGTGTTTGTTGTTTAATTATGCGCTTCTGAACCGATGAGGTGTATATGAATGCTATGAGGCTTGTTTGGAAACTCTCTCGGGTTTTCATTCGCTGTGTCACTTCTAGGCCCTACTCTGGGTCGTGATAATAGGTATCCAGTAGGCATCATATGTCGACTGAGTAAGAAAAATAAATGTAATAAAAAATGCTAGAATAAAATACAAATAGAGGTCAAGAACAAGAAATAGTAAAGGCAGTACATGAGTGTAAACGAACACACAAGACCTAAAGTAACTAAAGATAACTGAGTCCCCATAGGCTCAGAAGGAACACTCGTGCACAAATTTAGTAAAAATTTGAATGGATCCCCATAAGCTCGACAAGTGTAAAAGAAAACTAAACTAAGAATGAAGGAACCTAGTAGAGCTAAAGTATTTACAGAAGTGTCAATATTCTTGAGCTCTGAAGGGAGAAAACACAGAGTCCAGACCTCGAACTGCGAGTGTATCTCCCTATAGTAGATATGCCAAATAAACTGACTCTGTAAGGGATAGTGCAGAACCCAAACCTCAAATCGCAAATGTTATCATCTCATAAGTGTAATAAGGAGATCAAAGGGATTGTACCCTGTATGTCGACTCCATATGAGAGGATAAGTCATCAGAAGCAAGAAGTATAGCGCCCGAACCTCGTACCTCTGGATAAAATCTTCCCGACAATGCCTTTCCAAGGGCAACCAATCCAAAGTGATCTACTTAGAATTTTTTGTATCTAATATTGTCAACTTTTTAGAAATTATCTTCTGTATTCTTTAAGTATCTCAAAGTAGCCATATGTTGGTCTAAAATCATGTCTACTGCCAAACGAATTCAGGGGTTTGATCAAAATGCCAAAATAGAAAAATACAAAAATCATTAATAATAAGACTCAAAGTAGAGTTACTGTCCAGCTAGGACTCATCTCTATTAGACACAAATTTGTTATATTAGTCCACAAGTACCTACGCCACTTGATACTTTGTTGAAATGGAAATAGTAATGTTTATCGGCTCCAAAACAACATAAGTTTATGGCATCACTAGCGTAAGCGTAGATTAAGGCCAAACATGTCCCAATATAGCATACGATCCAGCGCAAAACAAATCGTAGTGGCAGGGATGATCAATATGGCACTTCAGATATCTGTTGAACCCGAAAATAGCCTAAACATGAATTTTAGCAAATATATAGCATATTAAACTAGTTCCCCATCCCAAATTCATGTAAATCCATATAAACTTACATATTCAAACTCAATCTAGAAGAAGGAAAGTCATAGATGACCTAAGGGTTCATCAAGTGCGCTCCAAATCACTCCACTATAGCTTTATCCTTCCGAATGACCTCATGAAATTTCCACACTATCAATAATAGAATCACGACATCATTACAGTTCTTTCGACACTAAAATCACAAAATTTGAAGGTGAACTGATTTCTGAGTTACAAATGAGAATGTGAAATTCGTGCAAAAAAATTTGGAATTAACTCCGTATAGGTCCTAACTAACTCTCCAAACTTGTTTTCCAAAATAGGCACAATTCGGGGACCAAAATTAGCCCCAAATAATTGACATAAGAATTCACAATTTAAGGAACAAGGAATAACATGGTAGCAACTAAAACATGCAGTTTACTTCAAATAGAGTCTATTCAATAATTTTCAATCACACCACCGCGTTCTCCCGAAAAAACTCCACAATTTAAAGGTTGGAATCACTAAAATCGAATTTAAAATAATCAAGAAATCATCTTTTAAAATTTGGGACTTTAGCTGATTGTGTTTGATATTTTAAATAAAGACCAGACCTAAAAGACCTTTGCGAACGCAAATTAAGTGGCCCACGAATAGAGTGGAAATACCCAGACCCCTGTGAGCGCGGAGACAATCCCGTAAATAAGGAGAAGAGGCCAACAATCCTCCGTGAACATGGTCTCCTGGCCTGCGATGACAAACTACAACTTAGCCCTGCACCATCTGATGCATTTAAGCTAGTTTTGGCAAAATCTAATTTATCGATAGGGTGCTTAAGATTCATTCGAAACCCCGTGCATGCAAATAAACTATGCTACCTTATCAAATTTGACATTTTAGACTCAATATCATAGTCAAAAGTTTCTTACGAGATCATTTTGATAAAAAGCTAGTCCTACTCCCAATTGCCATTTTTAATCAAAATCCACTAAGAGGCTCGGAATGAGTTCAAACGTCTTGAGAATCGAATGAAAGATCATTCTAGACCAAACTTAATATTTTGGAGCTGACCCCACTGATAAAATTTTCATTCGGACATGATTTTCAATAATATTAATCAAAGTCAACCTTAGGACAAGTTCCAAAGGCTAAAATGTTAAATGATTTAAACTCGCACTGAAAGTCTCGAAACTCAAGCCAAATATACTTCTAGCCTAAAATGACCATTTTGAAGCTGATAGAACTATTAGAATTGCATTTTAAGACCATTTATCTATATATATATTTTACTCAATCATCTTTTCAAGTTATAAAGGCCTTAAAGTACTAAAAACTGCAGAAAATTCAAATGAACGATCATGCGATTAAACTGTCAATGCCAACAAGTCATAAATGACTTGGGGTCACTATGTGAAAACTCTAGCTGATGGAAAGAAGGCGAAAACATCAAAATGACCTGGAGGCTCATTAAACCACCCACTACTAAAAGGACTTTCATCTGCGAAAGTAAGGATAAAGACATACTTGAGGGCACAAATAGGCTGGGGTACTGCTCCTGCATGTCCCACTTAATCTCCTAAGTAGCTTTCTGGACTAGACGATGCCTCCACTGAACATTAACCACTAGAATCTGACATCTCTTGCTAAAATAGAAATCGGCTCCTCAAAAAATGTCAAGTGATCATCCAACTCAACTGAATCATACTGCAATACATGAGACTCATCAGGGATATACCAACACAACATCAAGACATGAAAAATTGGATGAATAGATAAAAAATGTAGGAGGTAGGGATAAAGCATAGGCAACATCATCAATTCTTCTCAGGATCTCAAAAGGCCCTATGTACCGAGGGTTAAGCTTGTCGCGTCTCCCAAACCTCAACATGCCCTTCAAGGGAGATACCCACAATAACACTTAATCACCAACTACAATACACAAAGGACGGTGTCTGTGGTCAACATAATTCTAGTGTCTGCTCTAAGCGGTCCTTAGTCTAACCTCAATCACTCGGACTCTAGCTAAAGCTTCCTAAGATAAATTTGTACTATGCAACCTAGGCTCCGAAGACTTAAACCAACCAACTGAAGTGATATAATTCCTACCATATAGGGCCTCAAATGGGGCCATCTGAATGCTCGAGTGGTAGCTATTATTGTACACAAACTTCACCAAAGACAAAAAAATTTCCCATTGATCCCCAAACACACAGGTCCGCAACATGTCCTCAAGGATTTGAATAGTACACTCTGACTAGCCATTAGTCTGTGGATGGAAAGTTGTGCTGAGATCAACTTGGGTACCCAATTATTTCTAGAAAGCTCTAGAAGAGTTGGAAGTAAACTGTGACTCACAATTTGAAATAGTAGATATTGACACACTATGTAAGCGAACTATCTCCTGAATATAAATATGAGATAACTACTCTGCACTATATAAAGATTGAACTTTGAGGAAGTGGGTTGATTTGGTTAATTGATCAATGATGACCAAATGTTATTAATACCCTTAAAAGTTCGAGGCAATCCCATTGTGATGTCCATGGTGATATGCTCCTATTTTAACTCAAGAATGAGTATTCTTTGAAACTCTCCACCAAGGCTATTCATGACTCGAGAAATTGGATTGTGATAGTAAAAAAAAAAGAATCCAAAAGTCAAAAGTTAGGGGTTTCCAACTTATGACTTATGACTTTTGGCTTTTTACCTATAAGTCACTCGAAAAAAATCAATTTAAACATCCCTAGATATGGGAACCATATGCTATTCTTGTGGTTTCAATTTATGTGACACAATTAGAATTTGAAAAATCATCCAAATCTTTATATGATTTTTAAATATTTTAAATTATTAATTATTGTGATTTACTGTACATTTTACATAATCTTCAAATAATATATGTTACTCCCTCTGTCCTAATTTTTGTGGCACAAATAGAATTTCAAAAATTAATCAAACTTTTATATATTTTCTAAATATCTTAAGTTGTTAGTTATTGTAATTTATAATACTTTTTATGTTATTTTTAATTTAAATAATTTATGTTACTTTTTCTTTTCCGATTGTCATGGCATCGAAAGAATTTTGAGAGTCAATTGTATTTTTTATGTCTTTTGAAATTTACATATTTTAAGTTATTAATTATTGTTATTTTTAGAAAATTTTACATAATTTTCAAATATTCAAGGGCAAAAAAAAAAGATAAATAAAAAAAAAAAATACAAAGATCATACAAATTTCATTTAGCCAGAAGCAGACGCGTCGACTGACATGATATTTGTATTAATATCAAATTAATTAATTTTATTTTTTGGGGGTAATTGAGTTTTTTCTAGTTTATTCTAGTGTCCTACTTCTACGTGTTTAATAAGGTCAAAATTGGAATTAAATAAAAACACCCAAAGTACCTTTTACCCTTTGCAATCTTCACTATTTTCTTTTTTCATGTTTTGCATTTTCTTCTCTTTATGCCCAACAACTTAAGGGACTCATTGATTTCTATGAGAAATCCTTTGGGACTAGAATACCTCATTATTAATTTGGACAAAAATTCTAGTTTACAAGTTGAAACAAGGATTTTGTTTAGAGCAATGCTATGAATTGCATTTACACATATAATGATTGTTACTCTCTTCATTTCAACTTACTATTTTAGTGCACGTGCTTTGCACGTGCGTCCATTTTACACGCACGCACATCACACGTAATGATATAAATTGCATTTACACAGGTGCAAGATATGTACACTAAAATAGTAAGTTGAAACGATGGAGTAACAATAATAAATCAATATATTTAGAAACAAAAGTAATGGAATGATCAAGGATAGAAGTTTTTTTTTCCCATCTAAATATCAAATATATGGCCTACTATTCGTATACATATTTTGCACGTGTGTAAATGCAATTCATATCATTATGTGTGATATGTGTGTGTATATATAACGAACACACATGCAAAACACATACACTAAAATAGTAAGTTAAAACAAAAAGAGTAACAATCATTATGTGTGTAAATGCAATTCGTATAATTGCTCTAAACAAAATCCTAGTTTTAACTTGTAAACTAAAATTTATTGTCCAAATTAAAAACGAGATATTCTAGTCCCAAAAGATTTCTCATAGAAATCAACGAGTACCTTAAGTTACTGAGCATAAAGACAAAAAAATACAGACCATGAAAATAGAAAATAATAAAGATTTCAAAGAGTAAAGTTCTTTGGATGTGTTTTATTTAATTTTGATTTTGACCCCATTAAATACGTAGAGGTGGGGCACTAGAATAAACTAGGAAAAAACACTTAATTACCAAAAAAAATAATAACTAATTTGATATTAAATTAAATCTCATTTCGATCAACATGTCCGCTTTCGACTCAATGAAATTTGTATGATTTCTATAGATTTTAATTTATTTATATTTTTAGTCCCTTGAATATGTGAAAATTACATAAAATTTTCTATAAATCACAATAATAAATAATTTAAAAATATTTAAATTATAAAAGACATAAAAAGTACAATTGACTCTCAAAATTCTATCGGTGTCACGTCAATTAGGAAAGAAAAAGTAACATGTATTATTTAAATTGAAAATGATACAAAAAGTACTATAAATCACAATAACTACCAATTTGAGATATTTAGAAAATATACAAAAGTTTGATTGACTTTTTTGAAATTCTATTTGTGCCACAAAAATTAGGACAGAGGGAATATGATATTGTAATGACCCTACAGGTCATTTTCTCTGCACTTCATTATTTTCAGCATTTAGAGCTTTCATGTATTAACCCTAGGTCATTTATGACTTACTGGTATTGATAGTTCGATCGTCTGGTCGTTCGTTTGTTGTTTGTGTATTTTTTCATGTGTGCAAGCCTTTATAACTTGAAAAGTTGACTTGGGTCAGACGTATAGGTAAACAACCTTAGAATGAAATTATGATAGTTTCTTTAGCTCCAGAATGACCAAATTAGGCTAGAAGCATGGTCGGCCTAAGTATTGAGTCTTTTGGTCCGAGTTTAAACCATTAGCGTTTTGGCTTTGAAATTTAGCGTAGAGTTGACTTTGGTCAACATTCTCGGAAAATGACAGCGCAGTTAGCTCCAAAATATCGACTTTAGTCTAAAATGATCTATCATGCGGATCTCGAGGCTTCCAGTCTAATTCGAGTCCTTTGGTAGATGTTGGCTTAATACGGTACTTGGTCGTGAGATTCACTTTTTGTCTAGTCAACCTCCATTGGAAATTTTAACTGCAGCTTGACTTTGGAATGCTGTATTAGATGCAGGAATCATATCTAGTTTATTTTTATCGGATTTTGAACGAAAATCGATTATCGATGGTCCGTTTGGAGTCTTTTAAAAAAATAGGAAAAGCCAAATCTGGTGCAACTTTTTAGGGACCAGATTTGGGTCTTTTAGCGGCCAAAATTTGCCTTTTTAGTGACCAATTTGATCCTTTTCAAAGTCCTATTTTAGCTTTCAGCCCTCATTTTCAATTTGCAATATTTTGAGCTAGAAAGCTCCATTTTGAGTGATTCGAAGTTTATCATGTTTGTTTTGATCATGGCTACACTGCGGAGTGGTCCAAGGTCATCGGGGACTACTTGTTTGAGGTAAGTTTCACCTTGAAGGGGCTTCCCGATCCTTATTTTTTGATTTTCCAGCTTATTTCCTCAACTTCAAAAGGTGTTATCTAGAGCTATGAGACTCCAAATTGAGTGATTTAAAATACTAAATTGTGAGATTTTTTTGTGGGAACGTAGTGATATGGTTGGAATGTGCTGGTGGGGCTTTACTTATAGCATTGTTTGGGGGCTTTAGTTGCTGCCTCGTGTAAGTGTTAGCTTAAAAATGGTGGTTTTGGGTTCTTGAGCTATAGAGCTCCGATTGACATGATTCAAGAGGCTAGACTATAGGGATTTTTTGAGAGGATCATCATTGTATGATCATTATCAGCTATATAATCTCCATTTCAGGTAAATATCATATTTTAACTTGCTGTTCACCATTGATTTTTTTGCCTAATTTAGAAAAATTCTTGCATGACTCAATTTCTTGCATTCTAGGCATCTAATTGTGCCCCATTTTGGGGTACGAGTTTTTTATTGCATTTATACCTTTTTAGAGAGTTGATTTTGAGATTCCTATCATGGGTCCGACAATCTCGTTTTTACTCGATTTTGGGGTTGACTCCAAAAATTATATTTTTGGTGTCAAATCACTTGTGTTAACGTGTAGAATAATTTTTTATATCGTGGAGGCATTCAAAGTTGATCCGAGCATGGATAACTACCATAGAGTGGATTTGAAGCACGATGATCAGATTTGAGGTGTGCAGCGGTTCCCGTTCTTGACTAGGCTCTTTCTGATATTGTTTAGTATATGTTTCATGTAAATTTGTGTTATATTTGTCTAGTGCTCCATTTATTTCCATTTTATCCTTTTTTTGCTACTTCTAATCGAGCTTTAGACTAGTATAGACATATTTCGGCTTGCTACTGATTCATGTTGTGATTTGGGGTAGAGTATCCCTTTTGGTAGGTTTGTGGGCAACCTTAGATTGGGTTGAGCCTTAGATTCCTAGGTAGGAAGCGTCATCTCTATGATATCTAGTTGTGGCTTCCGGTAAGACTTATTTTTGGGCGATGTACCTTGTGTTAGATTCTGAGGTTTGAGGGGCTTGTTGTATCTATTGATTTGATTAGCTAGCTTAGTTGTTGACTTTATATAGGCGATAATTGTTGAGATAAATCCCTCTTCCTTGATTGTTTTTAACTGCTTGGAACTCCTTAGTTGTATCCTTAGCAATATGCTCAGGAAATTTCCATTGGATTATATATTATAGTTTATTGTTGAGCTTGAGGCCATGAATGAGGAGTACGTGAACCCCAGGTTAGTTCTCTTAGCTATCGTCTTTATATAGGCAGTGACTTGAGTTTCTTGCTTTGTGTGACTTTTTTGAATATTGGGATGGCATGAATTGTATTGATTGCTCATTTATATTGATTTTGTGGTACGGTCCTAGTTCATACATTGGCTCATCATTTATGCACTGAGGAAGAGTGAGGAAGGAAGATTTTTACACTACTAATATAACACTGATTTCTATGTTGTCGATATTAAATTCATTCAAAGTTGGTTTTTTAATAGAATTTGTACCACTTGGATGATATGACTTTCTAGATTTTATACTTTTTAGACATGTAGGACATGCTCTTTTCTACTTGAGATTTTAGATGCGTTTGGGATGACCTTAGATATTATGATTCAACCATCTAGCGCATCAATGTTCTTTTTTGCATTATGGCTTTTAGATACGAGAATATTTGAATGGCTTAGGAGGGATATTATAGCTTTAACAACGGGTTTCATCAACGATTCAAGGTTCGAGCTCTATACCTCATTCTTTTGATTATTTATCCTCCTATAATGGATTTGACATACAAAGTTCAACTATTTAATTTCATCATCCTTATCTATGAGTAGTCGACATCTATAGTTCAAGGTTCAGGCTCTATGCTGTGTTTTGCATAGTTTGTCTTTTTTGAAATATCTATGATGGGGACACTTATCCATGGTTTGAGGTTTGGGATCAGTGCTTTCTCCTATTCATAGCTCGGCAATTTGACACTTCAAGACACCTTGGTTCTATGGTGCAACACTAGTCCTAACTTGCTAGCTGGGTTGGGGTGAGTTGTAAGACACTTGTGGATATTCGTTACGAAGAGGATTCATGCATTGCATCCATATGCATCACTATCATAGTATATTGTTTGTTGCTTGGTCTTCCAATAGTATGGAGTGTCGATTAGGGTTCTGTTCGTTGATTATACCGTTGGTGGTATGTTAAGCCAATTGATTATTATTTGCCTATATATGCACTTGCCTGTGTTACTGTGTTAGTTTTTGAATTATTACTTAATTGGTTGAATGTGTACCCTATTGGTCTGGGTTGGATTAGTACCTATAGTTTTAGGTTGTTATTAGACTCTTGGTGTTTTCAGTCGCTTGATGAATATACTCCATACCCTATCTTTCATTCTAGGAGACAATAGACTTGATACTTTTAGGTATGCTTCTCTCCTCCCCCTCCTTCATCTCATGTATCTTGTCTATTTATTATTCAGTCTATTATCCTGTTACTTGTGCTATACTTGCTTTATTTTAATGTTACATATACTTGCTTTATTTATGGAGCTCAGTCGGGCCTTGCCTGCTAGGTACCATTCGTTTGGTACTCAACTACACTTCTGCCCTTGAAGATTGTAGTGCGAGTACCTACTGTTGAATTTTATTCATGCAAAGCAGACTGAGAATTTCAGATATTGAGGTAAGCTCCTGGCGCTCGGTGTTGCCGATTTTCATTTTGTAGCATTCAAACTAGTCTTTAATTTATATTCAGAGATAGTTTGTATTGAGATTATATTTTTTAGAAGCCTTGTACTCTTATTTTGTCTATTAGATGCTTGATTACTAACTGATGCTAGGTCTTGGGGTGGATTTCTGTATGTTATTTCTTCAATTTTTTTGTTGTTCTTCTTTTTGTGACAACCTTTACTTTTTATAGTTGTCTTTCGCGGGATAGTTTATTGCCTAAGATTTAGGGCTATCGATTAGGCGTACCTATCACTGGGTTGAGAGAGTTAACATCATGGCCTGAGTAATTTGGTCATGATAGTATGATATCAAAGCTCTAGGTTGATTGATATCGTTAGTATGAGTGCAATGCCTAGTAGAGTCTTGCATATCGGTGTGGAGACGTCTGTATCCTATCTTTGAGAGGCTATAGGGGCATTCTTAGGAAATTCTGGTTCTTGACTCATTATGTACTTTGACTTTGAAAAATCTCTAAAATTTCTTTCTTAGAATTCACTCTCTTATAGATGCATAACATGAAATTATTGATGGTCACGTCTGAGGCATCAACATATTTGACTAGAGTTGCGGTAGGTGGTTCTTAGGTTGGAGATAGATCTGCAGTTCCTCAAAAAGGTTCATCATTTATTTTAGACTAATTGGTTAGATTTCTTGAGTGGGCTAGACATGCTCCCAACTTCTTCCCTTTGTAGCTGGATTTGATTCAAAGATTTTTTAGAGGATTGACTTTACCACTCTATGTGGAATTGGAGCACTTGGTAGTAGTAGGTCTTACTTTTCCTCAGGTTGTGAATCATGTGAGGGCCATAAAGTAGAATCTTCTAGTTTATAGTATATGGGTGTTGGGGTTCCATGCCCGTCGGTGCTTACCTAATTGTAAAATATATATCTTATGATTTTGATGTTTATCTTACATAGATTTATGTATATGTGTCCTAATTTAGTAGTAAGTTTCTTTTTAGTAGTGGATGATTTGGTATTTGGTTTAATCTTTACTGTAACGGTAGAGTAGTCCCTTGTAGTTTTAAGAATAGCTTGCTTGCCCTGGGGTCCAATTTCTGCCTTTCCGGTATGATTTAGTATAGAAGGTTGCTCTTGTTATTGCTGTTAGCTTGTGTAAGGTTTTTGCCAAGAGAAAAGGGTGCATTAACAGCTGTGGCATTTTAGATGGGTAGTTGGTCCTAGTAGACTAAGATGTTGCCCTAGTTTTATGTTGTTCCCTCGCTTTTGAGGTTTAAAATTAGTAGCTTTCAAGGTCGAGAATAGTGAGTTAGAGTCAGAATGGTAGTGTTTCTTGGTTTTTTTAGGCTTTATAGTTGTGGGTTGGCCAAAGGATTGAGTTTGCTTAGAAGATTCATCTTCAAGATGGGGTCAAAGTAATTCATAGAGTTTTTTAAGCTTGAGATTTTCCTATGGAAGATCTGTTTGGAATGCTTGATAGTTGTGGTATTTATTGAGTAGAGTTTGGTTGTTGGGACATTATCGATCAGTTGATGAAGCCTGTTGTTGCCTTTCAACTTGATGTTTCTTAGATTGCAGTAGAGGAGTGTCACGCCCCGTGAGTAGATCCTAGATGTGGCAAGGCAAAGGAGAACCCAAAAGTCCTTGATCAAGCCATCATAGCATCGTTACACACATCATCAGTTCAAAAGTGCGTACAATAAATAATTAGCACGAAAGTCTAAGGAATTCCGGGGCTTTGGACTCAAGTTATGGAGATGTAGTCGGGAGTGGGATAAGCATGAATCACATAGCACATAACAAATATGTTCTAAGGGGTGGGTAAGTATGACTCAAGCTATGGGGGCAAAAGGGTTAGGGACTTTCCACATAAACACATTCCCAATCCAATGATATCATCATAGCATAAGTGGAAACGGAAACATAACATAAGGTTCCATCACTTAACATAGATAACCATATCATTACAAGTATCACATAGCATAACGTTCATTAGAGTCGATATGTACAACAATGCCTCTACATAAGATAAGATTGGGCCTCGACATAAACCGAGCTCACCCTCAAGTCATAAAGTAAAGAAACATAAAGTAAAGATAAGGTAGATGGAGGTGGGTGTTGCCCTTGGAACATAGGGCTCACCACAAGCAATAACTTCGAGAATCTCGATTAGGCGTCTAGCGGAGGATGAAAGTCACCTTCGGTCCCTACATGGTTAAAGCATGTAGACAAAGAGTATGGGTTAGCACATAATAATGCACTAAGTATGCGGGCTTGCAATGCATATGAACATGAACCTATGACCAAGCTAGACGACAAGGGCACATACATAGAAGAAGAATATAGGAAAGAATAGTATACCAATATGCCATGAAGCCATGATGCATGAAATGCCATAATGCTTATAGTATAGGGGATGTGACCATAACTGACATTCAAACTCATGTGAGCTACAACATGAACTTGCCCAATGAGTCCTCCCATCGGATTATAGTAGATTACTTGCCAAAGGTAACCTACACCACACCTTACGACCCAGTCATTTTGGTGTGATGGCCACCTTTCTTACGAGCAGGTCATTTTAGAAGGATTTCCATATCATATCATATCATATCATATCATATCATATCATATCATATCATATCATATCATATCATATCATATCATATCA
>JBCEWC010006141.1:0-23606 GCA_038996855.1 Solanum aculeatissimum
AAGTCTTCTTCCCCAAATTCTACAAGCTAGCTTCAATGGAGGTCAAGAGAGCCTTAAGATTTCAAGAGAGAGTGTAGGGGAGTTTGAATGGATGAAATAGGGTTTGGGGGATGATTTAGGGGTTTAGGATACCTTAAGGGACCAAAAGGGAGCTTAGGGAAATGTTAAATCACGAAAGTACCATTAATAAATCGGAACTTTTCACTGAACACAACACCCAAACGGCTTCTACAATGCCATCAAATGGTCACACGGGCCGTTTACCATGCCGTCAAGTTGTACTTAGTCAAAACTTTCCACGACCTCTCGGAGGACTTTCTGTTAAACTTCACGAACAACCAAACGGACCGTCAAAGGTGATATGGCCCATGAAATATACCGTCTGACCTTCCTTAAACTCAAAACCTCAGCCAAGACATGGCCTAGCCATTGCCTCACTCAACGAGGCAGCAAACGGCCCGTCAAAGTGCAAACGGTCCATTTTGGGAACCGTTGACCTACACTTGTCTTAGGGTGGTTCCATGCCACCTTAAGCTCACCGGAACATCACACGAGACACTAGACAGACCATTCAAAGTTTAACGGTCCGTGCAAATGTCCTTGGTCATTTTTCTGAGCCTATCTCCAATGGCTTCCGAATTTTAGATAGTCTCACCTTTTGGGCCATATCTCCCTCATCCGATATCCAAATTGAGTGAAACCACTTTTGTTGCAACGATAACGCAATGATATTCATTTGGATATATAGTAGCTCACATGTTTCATCCCACATCAAAAGTTATGACTATTTGAAGTTGACTATCAAAATTGTCCCTCTAGTCCACTAACTAGCCCAATTTGCATTTGGCCACTTAAACTCAACCCGGGGCTACCAAAACTCAACCATGGATTGTAGTACATCATAGAATACCAACCATAAGTAGATTTTGAAAATTTTCGGGTTGTTACACCTACACTATAGGGGATGTGGAGTTCGCAAGGGAATTATGTGATCTTGGTGCCAACATTAACTTGATGCCCCTTGTAATTTTCAAGACGCTCGGCTGGGATTCCCCTACACTTACTAGCAGGTGACTTTTGATTGTTGACTGAATAGTGAAGAAGCAAGTGGGAATCTTGCATGATGTCCTCGTCAAGGTGGACAAATTCATATTCCCTACGGACTTCGTGATCTTAGACTGCAAAGTCAACTTTGAAATTCCAATCATCTTAGGAGGGGTCTTCTTGGCCACTGGGAAAGCCCTAGTGGACATGGAATTTGTCCTCCTCAAGTTTAGAATGAATGACAAAGAAGTCAACTTCAACGTCTGCAGATCAAAGAATAGGCTAGATGAGCTTAAGATAGAGGTCTGGGCTATTGATGAAGTTTGAGTAATTAGATAGCCCACGTCAAGCTACGATAATAAATCAGGCGCTGCTTGGGAGGCAACCCAAGATATATTTTGCAATAATTATAGTTTAGTTTTAGTTCTTAGCTTCATATTTTAAAATAGGCTAGCTTTTGTTATTTTTAGATTGTAAAGTTTTGAAAATGGATTGGAGTTATATAGGGTAACAGTGTATTTTTGTAGGTTTTAAAGGTACCAGACCAAGTCAGCCATTGTTGGCTAAAAATAACAGAAACTAGAGTTTACGACTTGCTCTATGGGTCGTGCTGCATTTCACAACCCGTAGATTATCTCGTAAAGTCCTCCAGTGAGCAAGGGTATGATGCACTCTAGTCCATGAATCACATCTATGATTCATATGTAGAATTACTGGTCATGGATTGGGTTCGTGGATCCCAGGTAAGTCCCTGAAATTTTCCAAAGTGTAAAAGTGGTTTACAAGACTTGTTTACACGTCGTATTGCAAGATACAACTTATATTACGACTCATAGACAAAAGATGGGGATATAAGGGTTTCAAGCTTTCATGAACTCATGATTCATGAGTTGTAGATCATTCCATAACCCATAATCAAGCTTTTATGAAGCCAAAACCCTAACATTATAACCCGACCCAGTATAGTTTAAATACGGGTCAAAATTATTTTAACCCTATTATTTGCAAATAACCAGTGATCACAAACCCTAAGTCTGACCATCCTGTCAATTCTCGACCATGACACGTCAACCCATGTCATTTTCTGGCTAGACTTCAATGAACCCAACTCCTCTAGGGTTCTGAACCCCCACTATGTCCCTGTAACTCTCCTCCAAATCTCGTTTCAAATTGGTAAGTCTATAGTCTCTAAAACTTAACTTATCAAATTGTGATTTTCAATGCGTTTTTTGGGGTAGGGGATTGGTTAGCGGATTTATTCATGATTTTTGATTATTTGATTAAGGCAGCATTAGGTGCCAAAAAAGGGTGGGTGTGTTAAATTATGTGATGGTACAACTACTCGGTCATTATAGTTTATTGAAAATATGCATCCACATGGTCAAGTAGTTAGTACACACGTTGACGAATGGTCGAAGTAGTTAAAATGCATAATAAATCATTTTGATGGGGGTAATGCATGATTGGGGTTGGTAACTTGGTATAAATTTTTATATGGGTGCATAAATCCTTGTTTATGCGTGTTCTTTGTTTGGTAAACATTGGTCGAGGCAACTTGTAGATGAGGTTTCAAAAGATTTTAAACTCTGGCCATGTCTACGAGGGTCTTCTACGACTTATGGATCAATCAATGAGTCATGGTTGCCTCTCGTGGAAGGCTCCAATGTTGATTTATCTTGAGGCTTCATCATATGAGACCTTCTATGACTCGTGGATGTTCCACGAATCATAGATAGGTCTCGTATAGGTTGCCAGTGCTGAACCTAAGCTAGGACTTACATCCATGACTCCATCTACGACTCGTAGAGAATTCAATGAGTTGTGATAGGATCTCATGGATGCAAGTCCATTTGGCTAAATAGTAACTAAACACTATCTCATGAAACCCTTTACGAGCCATAGAGTACTCTACCACTCGTAGAGAGGGTTTCGTAACCCCAAATTTCCCCAGTCTAGTTCTGAATTTTTCTTGTGTTTTGGATTGCAATTCATGGAACTAATCCATTTTGTGATTGTGTGTCTTGTAGGTACCATGGCCCCTAAATCAAAGAAAGAGAAGATTTAAGCTATAAAGGACTGCCTGCGAGACGAGGCCATAGATTCAGAGCATGCCCCCGAGGCTAGTGGCTCTTTGGAGGAGCTTGGCATCAATCAAGACTCTAATGTAGAGCCACGATAGACTCGGGAATATTTAAGGCATGATACATTATAGTCTATTGTGGTCCACTCTCCCAGTCTGATGAGGGAGGTGACCGGGCCAACAGTAGCATTCAGATAACCTCCTCAGAGAGGGGGTCCAGATTTGGTTTTGAGGAGGGTTCAGACTCCTCATCATTCTCCAGCCCTCACGTACCTGAGTTATCACAAAATGCAGAGCAAAACAGGTGGTGTGTCGAGGGAATGCAAACCATCTTCATAGAGAATATAAAAAGAAACGAGTGTGGCCGACCCACTCATTCTATACTGGAGGAGTCTTGGGTCATCATCAGAGGACTCGATAGTGTCCCAGGGATGAAGGACACCATTGTACAACACGGGATTTAGTGGTTGGCACAACTAGATGGGGGGTACTCACCGATATTGGTGAGTTACTTCTTTACCTCCTACGCCATCACAATTTCACAATACGTTTCCCAAAGGGAAGAAGCCCCTCTCCCACCCTAGTTTAGAGGAGGTCAGAGTGCGGGGTTGAGTGGTTGACATGTCCAAAGATACCATGTAGTGGATGTTGTTTGGACCCAAGTTCACGACCCTCATTTCTACAACAGAGTTCTACCACAGTATGGGGGACGCACGTGACTTGGGAGTCATGAGAGATCCGGAGCGTCGGGCCCATTTGATGAGATGGGTGGCTACCCACATTGCTGCTACAGAACCTCACCTTGCTTGGGTAGCCACATATTTAGAGCCTATTTTCAAGGATTTTCTCAGCTTCCTCACCAAATTTTGGTAGGTGCTGGTTCGCTCGAGGATCCAGCCTACACTTGCATATAATACCTTGACACTGGAGATAACTATTTTGGTGGCTAGCATATTGTTGGCTATGCTATCAACTGGTCCACACTGATCATAGAGCAGATACACGAGGAGGCCTTAAGGAGGTCCACGATGATCCCTTTTCCATGCTTGATACACTGTTTATGTTTGACGATAGGGGTTCCTATTTTGCACCACGTGGACATACTACTAGAGGTGCAACGCACACTAGATGCCAGCCTAATCAAGGCTAAAGAGAATCCCGTTGCTCTCCATTGGACGCCGAGGCCACAGGTGATACTTCCAGATGTGCCCGCCTCAGTGCCTCCGATCCAGCCCTCCAGTTTTGTCGTTGCACAGACTACAGAGGGGCCTCACAGACTGAGTCTGCTAAGGGAACGGGGCTCACTATTGCTATTTTTGCTGTCCTAGAGTTGTTCTTTATGACTTTAGCACCTGCCGACATTACATTTGTTTTGGCAACATCTTTTTAGGGGTTTGCACAGAGACTGACATATGCTGAGTCACAGTTGGCTCAGCTACTACAACATTTGAGGCCATGGGTCCGCCAGGTTGTTACAGAGGTGGAGAGTCACATGCAGGAGTTCACCACTACCTCCATTAGAGAGGGACTTGCACCGATGAATGCCTGCATCGACGCATTCGAGGAGCGGATCCAGACGAGCCTCTGCATAGTGGATCCTATTGATTTATCGGCTATGCAGATAGAGGTTCAGCAGCTCCGGGATGACATTGTTATAAAATTGGTTACTATATTAGGTTTGATATCTATCATGCCTAATGCAGAATCGATTGTAGATTTGTTTTCTCTAGAGGAGGTCACACAGACTTCCCTAGAAAAGAGGCCCCGTACAGATGATGCAAATGCAAAGTGCCTTGGTGGAAATCAGAAAAAAGAGGAGGACCTGTGGATCTCCCTGGCCAGATCCCGAGAGGAAGAGAAGGCCATACAAAAGCGCGCACGCTAGTTGCTTAGAGGCGAGGGTACCTCCTGATTTGCTCTTCCTGTTGAGGAGTCCACTAGGCCAATGGAGGGTGGACATAGCGAGATTGAGAGAGGTGCTTAGGTTCCTAGGTATGTTTCTTTTGACCCCAGTTTCTTATATTTTTCTTACGTGCATTGAGGATAATGCACAATCTTTTTGATGGGGGTGTGGGTGGTTATATGGCTTCAGTGAAGTCTGAGTAACTTTGGCCTATAGCTACCCTAATTTTTGTTTCCAAAGCGTTTTCTTACATCTGTTCTTTTCCTATGGATTTTATTTTATGTTGAACCGACATGTTTAGGATATTTTAGGTAGCATTTGTAGTACATATTATTGATATCCATGGCATAGTAAATTTTGTATAAAATTGATTTTGAGTAAAAATGATACCTACCAAATTTTTTATTTTGCTAGTTTGATTGTAACGATGCATGATTAGGTTATCTGATAGTGTTTGTTCTGATAAGTGTGTGACTGTGATAAAAAGCATGATCTGGTAGTTGTGTTAGCATGTAAAGTAGTGCAATGAGTGAGTGAGCGTAATTACATGATTCTCTACTGTACTTTAATTTAGAACTTGCCCTGTTACTGAGGATTCCGACTCTAGGTTAGTTCCTTAGGAAAGGATCTTAGACAGTTTGAATATAACCAACCAAAGATGTTAATTATCCCTTGATCCCTATTTTTAAGCCTAAAATTGATCCTATTCTTTGTAAACACCTAATAAGTCTGGACCTTAATATATGATAATCCCAAACTTTGCCCTGGTCTGTCCTTGAACATTGTGAACCTCAACTTAGGCTAAAAGCCTAAGTTGAGGATGGCTACCAAAAGAAGTGGCCCTGGTTTGAAGGATAGATATTGTGCACCTCATCTTAGGCCAAAAACTAAAGTTGAGGGTGGCTGGTATAAGGAGAAGTCATAAGAAAGGGCAAAACACTTAGTGATATAGAGAAAGGAAGAAAAAGAATGAAAAGGGTGCAAGAAAAATGATAAATTTTCCAAAGTTCAAAACAATATACATGAATAAGGGCAAAGTGCTAATTAAAAAGAAGGAAAAAACACCTTTAAACAGTTGAAAAATAGGGAAAAGGATAAGAAAAGAAAAGTGATAGGTTGGTAGGGTGAAAGTGGTGAATAATGCAGTATCAAGGAGGGCTGCAGTCACTATGTATCTATATAATCACTCCAAAGACCCCTGAGCCTACATTACAAGCTTAAAAAGTCCTAATGTGATCCTAGTCCGACTAGTTAGCAGGTCATAAATCTAGAATACAGGGGCAAGCATATGGTATTAGGCACATTAATTGAATATCTTTTGTGAGAGTGAGTGTTTTGATATAGTCCCAATAAACTTGGATTGAAAATATCGCTCAGAGTGTATGAGGGGACTTCTTTTTGTGAGGGCACTTGCATTGCATTGCTGATACTTAATTAATTTAATGATATGTTTCTTATTTGTGGTTACATAGCTTTTCATAGTTGCATTGATAGAGTTTTGTAGTCTACATTGGTTTACTGGACAACTAACTAATTTGTGTTTTGAGGAGACTTAGGTATCTATTGAGATTTTGTATTTTAGCCATTGGGTTGATGTTTGTATGCCCCTGTGCTGCTTAAGTAGATTGAGTCTATTGCTTGAGGACAAGTAACGATTTTAAGTTGAAGGTTGTATTGTGTTGGCAAAATATAACACTTTTAATGCTTAAAACTAGGGATTTTGTGCATTCTCAAAGCGATGTTAGTAGATTTGATGTTTGTTTTGTTTGTTTTTGCAGGATTTCAATGTTGGTGTGGTTTTGAGCTTGAAGTACAGATTTGCACATAATTTGGTAGTTTATGAGACCCTCTACGGGTTGTTGGTCATTCCAGGAGTCTTAGAGGGGATTTCATTTGTTGTTCCAGTGAGGGGTTGAAAAGTGAGTCCTACTTTAGGAGAGTTGAACATGAGTTGTAGACCGTCATACAAGTCGTAGAAGTGTGGTCATGAATTAAAGAGCAAAAAGTGAAGAGTTACAGACGGTGGATCAGAAGAAACTCTTCAAGGCTCGTGAAACCATACACGACTCGTGGAGAAGGTTTTGTGAAAGATTCCAGTAGTTGCAACCACATTCCATGAGACCCAGACTCACGAGCCATAAAAGGTGCTCGTGACTTGCGCCGACACAATTATCCTATTTCATTTCAATTTTATATTTTAAGTACTATAAATAGGTTTTTAGTTTTTTTTATCAAATATAGAATGTAATAGAACAATAGATGTAGTACTTTGAGAGAGAATATTAGGATTGAGAGTTTATGAACAAATTTTTGTGATTTCCTTAATTCAAGTTTGCAATTTCATTGAGATTTTGGATTTTGTTCATCAATTCTTGTTGAGTAAGTAATTTAACTATGTATTCTTCTTAATTACATGATTTTTTTATCATACCTCAAGCATGCATGACTAAATCCACAACTATGGTTGTGGGAATGATGATGAACTAACTAAGATAAAATTGGATTACTTGCAATTTCTTGGATGGTATTAGGATGTATTAATTAATTTCTTCACTTTAACTGAATTTTAATGGAAGGCCTACGTAAGAACTCGCCTAGTATCACCTGCCAGATCCAGGAGGTGACGAATACGAAAAGAATTAAATAATAGAGGTTGATCGATTTCTCTTAACTAATTAGGCTACTAGGGGTAGTACTTTGGTCTGAGATAAAAAGTAAGGGTTAGTAAAGCAACATCACAAAGACCGATCAAGTAATGTGATGAAATTCACCTAGATGCCCGATCAAGGATTTAGGAGAACATAACTTACTCTCTTGCACCTAGACACCAGAAAAGAGTCGCAAGTATTCAAGAACACTTCGTTAGGGAGTCATGGGGAACACGTAGCCCTAGTTCGCTTCTCTTTTTTTACAAACACTTGCTATTTTACTCTAGAATTTATATTTAATTGCAAATTCCCCCTTTGTTATATTTATTTTCCATTTTTCTATTTATGAGAGATAATAGGGTATATCCATTCAATTTATGGAAGTGTGTTAATCCAGAGTCTACCATATTCCTCGTGGGAACGATCCTAACCCATGTTAGGTTAAATACTCGAGTACAATCGCTTCAAAACCCTTAAGTAGGGGTGTATGCTAAGCGTTAGCATCGGACAACGAACCAGAACACCAAAAATCCTAAAATTTAAGCATCAAAAGTGTTGTATTTTTGCAGTACATCAACACCCTCAACTTAAATTGTTGCTTGTCCTCTAGCGACAAACTAAATCTACATAAGCTGCTACAGTAACATACAACCCTCAATCAAATGGAATAGATTATCACAAAATCAGTTACAAATACCCAACCAAACTTATTAGTGCATATATCAGGTAGTTATTAGACAAACTCATGCATATTAGTACAACAACGTAACTACGACAGTCAAGGCAATGGAAAAAATCAACAATCACTGAGATAGTCTAAAATCAACATCATAATTCAAGTGCCCTTACCAAAAAGAAGTTACACATCCCTCTCAGAGTAATAAATTTTGATTAAATGCTTGGGGACTAACCAAAAAATCTCACTCTCACAAAGATATTCAAACACTGTGTGCAATACCATAAGCTTGCCCTATACTCATGACTATGACCTTCGACTACTTGGACTAGGATCAGTATAGGACTTTCTTGGCTTGTAGGCTTAGGGGGCTTTAATATGATGTTTGTTGAACATAGTAACTAATAACCCTCCTTGAAACTGCATTATTTCATACTTTTTCCCTACTAACACTATCATTTTTAACACAATGCTCCTTTTTTCTAATTTCTCATGCTTTGGGTGCCTTATTCTCATTTTAAGCCCATTGTCTTGTATCTTTTACATTATTTTTCTTGTTAGCTCATAATTTGGGCATCTATTGCTTTTTTTCTCAGCCAATTCATATTTTACCCTTTTTTTACTCCACTCCAATGCTTCCTTTCCTATTTGGTGTGATTCCTCTGCAACAGCCACCCTCAACTTAATCTTTTAGTTTGAGTTGAGGTGTACAATATCAAACCTTTTAACCAGGCCACTTTTTGGGTAGCCACCATTAATTTAAGCTTTTAGCTTAAGTCGAGGTACACAATATTAAAGGAAGGACCAAGGCTAAATTGAGGATTTCACAGATAGAAAGGCATGGTTACTCAGTTATTTACAAAGAAAAGGGTACATATAAGGCTTAAACATTAAGAACAAGGGATTCACAATGCATTTTGGTTGGTAAATTTTGGCTAAGTAGACTAATATGAACAATGGCCTAAGATGATTCCTTAACCAACTAACCTATAGTCTCAGTCAAAGTAACAGGGAAAATTCTTGATTGAAGCACAGTATAAGAATCATGAAATAATACTCACACACATATGGTAGTGAATACACTATCAATGTACACTCTTAGATCATGTAGTTTATTACATTTAAGCCTCATTTGTCAGAAGAAACACTATTAAACACTGATTTGTACATGGTTGTCATCAAACTACCTAACAACACATCACAAATAAAACTGAGGGGTATCATTTTCACAAAACTAAGATATGCCACAGATATTAGTACAATATACTACAAATACTACTTACACATCCTATACATATCGGTTCAACAGAAAGTAAATGTCCTTAGGGAAAGAACATATGCAAAAAACACCCGCGGACTCAAATATTGGGATAGTTATAAGCCTTGGTAACTCAGACTTTGCCGAGGCCTATAATTACCCACACCTCATCAAATGTTTTTTGCATTATTCTCAATGGAACAAAATATAACTAAATCAAAATATAGAGGTAAAAAAAGAACATACCTTGGCACCTAAGTATCGGTATGCTTGGGTTGCCTCCCAAGTAGTGCCTGATTTAGTGTTGCGGTACGACATAGACCACTTGGTTAATCAGACTTAACCAAGTGCCTATATATCCACTTTCTACACTTCCTCAACATTGCCAAGGTATTGTTTGACCCTTTGTCCATTTAGTTTAAACCTCGTGCCATTTTTCTTTTCTAACTCGACAATCCCATGGTCAAAAACATGTTTCACTATAAATGGACCCGACCATTTGGACTTGAGGTTTCCAAGAAATAACTTCAACTTAGAGTTATATAATGGAACCAAGTCTCCTAGTTCAAACTTGTGATGCTCAATATGATGATCATGTTGCAGTATCATCTTTTTCTTGTATAGGCTGAGCTTTCATATGTCCTTAAATAAAACTCATCAAGTTCGTTAAGTTGGCTCAACCTTGAGTTCGCAGCATCATCCTAATCTAGATTTAGCTTCTTGAGATCCCACATCGCCTTGTGCTCAAGCTCGACATGTAAGTGGCATGCTTTTCCAAAGACAAATTAGTACGAAGACATATTTATAGAAGTTTAGAATGTTTTCTGATATGCACATAATGCATCATCAAGCTTTCGCAGCCAATCTATCTGGTTTGCATTCATAGTCTTGGATAGGATCTATTTAATCTCCTAGTTAGACACCCCTACCTACCTACTTTTCTGTGGATGGTAAGCTATTACCACTCTATCCTTTACCATATATTTTTCAAGAAGAGCTCTAAACAACCTATTGAAAAAGTGGGAACCTCCATCACTGATAATCACCCGAGGAATGCCAAACCAAGAGAAAATATTTCTCTTGAGGAATGCCTTGACACTTTTTCCTTGATTGTTAGAAAGCGTAATAGCTTCCACCTATGTAGAGACATAGTCGAAAGCAACTAAGATATATTTTTTCCTATAGGAACTGACAAATGGTCTCATGAAGTCTATCCCCCAAATGTCAAATAACTCAATTACCATGATGAGGTTTAGTAGTAGCTCATGATTTAAGGAAACACAACCTTGTCTTTGGAACTTATCACAAGCTTTAGCATAGTCATGGGCATCACGATGGATAATTGGTCAGTAGTAGCCATATTGTAAGATCTTATGTGTTGTCCTGATTCCACTATGGTGCCCATCGACTAATTATAAATGATAAGCCTCCAAAATTCTCATCATCTCAACCTCGAGAATACAGCGATGAATAATCCCATCTGCATAGACACAAAATAAAAATGGATCATCCCAGAAAAACTTCGTCACATTAGATGTAAACTTACTGTGCTTGTGAGAAGTTAAATTTTGTTGCATGACATCACTAACAAGGTAGTTCAAAAAATCCGCGAACCATGGCATCAAATAATGAGATGTTGCCAATACTCTCTCATTTGAGAATGAATCATCAATTTCCACCCCATCGTTGAACTTTTCCATAGCCTCATCCTCAAGTATGGATAGGTGGTCTGTAACCTTATCTTTTGTCCACTTTCTGTTAATCACTTTAAAATCAAACTCTTGAAAACTAAGTACCCATCGAATCAATCTTGATTTTGCATCCTTGTTAGCCATCAAGTACTGCAATGCTAAGTGGTCAGTATGCACAATGACTTTTGTTCCAAAAAGGTACGACATGAACTTTCCAAATGCAAAGACCATTGCTAGTAACTCCTGCTTAGTGACAGTGCAATTTATTTATATTGCATTCAGGGCCTTATTGGCATAGTATATGGGGTGTAGTGTCTTCTCTCTACACTGTCCCAACACTACACTAAGTGCAACCCCGCTTGCATCATATATGATTTCAAAGAGTTGAGTCTAGTCTGGAGAAACTATGATAGACGCCGATATCAGTCTCTGCTTCAACACTTCAAATGCCTTGAGGCATGCATCATTAAACACAAATTTAGCATCTTTCTCAAGTAGCTTGCACAAAGAATGTGCAATCTTTGAGAAGTCCTTTGTGAACCATCTGTAGAATCCTACATGCCCTAAGAAACTTCTCAAACCTTTGATAAAGATAGGTGGAGAAAGCTTCTCGATCACTTCAACCTTGGCTCTATCTACCTCAATACCTTTGATGGAGATCCTGTGCACTAATACAATGTCTTCCTTTACCATAAAGTGACACATTTCCCAATTTAGAACAAGATGACATTTTTTGCATCTTTAGAGCACATCCTACAAATGCTTTAAATAATCTACAAATGAGTCTTCAACCACATTGAAGTAGTCCATGAATACCTCAACAGTATCCTCCATCATATCTATGAAAATGGACACCATGCATCTCTGAAATGTGGTCGGTGCATTACCCAATCCAAATATCATCCTTTAAAATGTGAAGATGCCATAAGGACTTGCAAATATCATCTTCTCTTTGTCCTCTAGAGAAATGGAAATCTGGTTGTAGCCTGAATACCTATCAAGAAAATAGTACTAGCCTTTTCCTACCAAGCGATCCAGAATTTGGTCCATGAATGGCACGGGGAAGTAATATTTTTTTGTTGATGTATTGAGTTTGTGATAATCAATGCAAACCCTCTATCCTATGATTGGCCTCATTGGAATAAACTCATTTTTAGCATTTAGGACCACAGTGATACCTCTATTTTTAGGAATGCATTATACTAGAGTCACCCATTCACTATCATCAATCGGATATATTATACATGCGTCCAACCACTTAATAATCTCTTTATGCACAACCTCTTGCATTAGAGGGTTAAGACATCTTTGGTGTTCAATACTTAGTTTATAGTTCTTGACCAATTGAATCTTGTGATTGCATATGCCCGATGGGATACCAATGACGTTTGAAATTTTGCATCTAATAGCCTTTTTGAATCACTTAAGTACTACTACTTCTACAATAAAGGGCAAAGTATTGTTAGTACCCCAAAAATACATACCTCAGATGGGTTGGCAGATCCTTTTACTCCAACATTGGTGGCTCTTCGATGGATAGTCTAGTAGGTGGTGACTCTCAGTTATTTAAGTCCAACTCAAGCTTAGTTGGATTCTTGGTGAAAATGGATGCTACCAGGGCCTTTACTGTCTCATCATAGTCTGGGATGTCATCACTCTCAAAGCTCATTAACATAACGTCTAGAGTTTTTACACCCAGTCTTTCCTCAATAGGTACCGCTAGTTATACCTACTCAATGTTCTCTATAATAGAAACCACTTTTAGGTCATCAATTCTCTACAGGTATTGGCAGACTTTGAATATGATCTCGTCATCATTCAACCAAAACTTGAGTTTACCTAACTCCATGTCCACTAGTTCTTACCCAGTGGCTAGGAAGGGTCTTCCCAAGAGATTAGGACGTTGAAGTCGACCTCACAATCCAGGATCATGAAGTATTTAGGGAATATGAATTTCTTCACTTTGACTAGAACATCATACAGTATCCCCACAGGCTTCTTTCTCGTCTTGTCAGCCATCAATAGTTGGATGCTTGTTTGAGTAGAGGCTTCCAAGCCTAACCTTTTGAACACTGCAAGAGGCATTAGATTGATACTAATGCCTAAATTGTATAATGCCTTTGCAAAGTCAACATATCCGATGGTGCAAGGTATGGTGAATGCTTCGGGGTCTTTTTTCTTTTACACCAAGGGCCTTGTTACAATAGCATTTTGATGCTACAGATCTTGGTATAATGCTTGGCTCACTATCCTCTTTTTTGCTACAAGGTCCTTCATGAACATGGCATACCCGGGCGTACTATCCAATACTTCAATGAGGGGAAGTTTGATAGTGAGATGCCTCAACATGGAGATGAAATACTTGAACTTACCATCCTCCTCCTTTTTATTGTGTCTTTGAGAGAATGGTGGTGGAGGCCTAGGTTTGAGCTTCAACTTTCTTAGGGTTTCCTCTTCAGTGCTTGCCCCATCCTTAGCATTGTCATCTCTAATATCCACATGCTTCTCTCTATAATCTCCTCATGAACCTCGACATCATCAACTGGAATTGGTGGGTCTATCATTTACTTGCCACCTCGTGTAGCCATAGACATGCACTGCCCATCATTCTTTGGATTCTCCACTGTGTTGCTTAGAAATATACCCTTGTGGCATTGGTTTAATTGTGTAGACATCTGACCAAACTCTTGCTCCAGCTTCTTGATAGAGATAGAATGAGACTCAATCTTCTAATTTATTCTTGAGATATCGACTCTCATCACCTTCAAGGCCTCATCCTAGGCGTCAACCTTCTTCTATAGCTTATCAAACATTTTTTTAATGCGTGAATTGCCAGTCACAGAATCATGATTATGTGGTAGCACATAAGGACCATTTATGTACCTATCTCCGTGACCCAATCATCGACTCTATCTTAGCCCTTATTCCTGTCATATTATCCTTCTTTAGTTGTTATCCCTGAAAGCATTGTCCCTGATAAAGTTCTAACTTTTGTTCCTTTAACCTTGGTGTCAATAGTCCTGGTTGGACCCTTGGGCATTGGTGTGGAAACCCCCCATCTGATCAGTCGAATACTCCTTATAGTAGGGATCCTCATATATTGGTGCACACGATGGATGGTGACTTGCTGCATTAACTAATTTGAGCTAGCTTCTGCATCACATCTTCATTAATGCTATCTTGATTTAGATTGGTAGTCACTGCGAAAGATCTTTTAGTAGTGCATTTATCTCTTGAGCCCTATGTACGATTCAACTTCGCCACCTTCTCCAATCTTTCAGTTATAACTGAAAAAGTACAATTCAAGAATAAGCTTCCTATTATGGTGTCAACCATAGCTTTGTGTAACGATCTAAAAATTCTTGAAACTTGTGGTACTATTTGAGGGCTGATTTGAATCTATCTTGGTTAGCTTACAAGTGTTCTGAGTTCCCATGCGCGACCGTCTTGGGAGAAGTCGTATTGGTTAATTTTGGCTTGAGGCCTTAAGGGAGGGCTGACGTTAAATGGCCATATCTCTTAGTACAGGATGAACTGTTTTGTAAACAACCTATCAAATTGAAGATCTTTGAGTTATCTTCCAAACACACTTAGTTTCACAGAATTTGGGATTCGGAGGAAGAAGTTATGGACCTTTTGGCGGGACTGCATGCACAGGGACCTTTTCTGGAAAATTTGCTAAGGCACTGCCTCACGGCAGAATCATGGACCATGTGGAAGGCTCACGGACCGTGAACTGGTCCGTATGGAGATTCAGTAAGTTTTCTAGGTTTGAGCCTAGGCTCCGGGCCAAGGAAGGATCCACGGACCACTACACGGTCCGTGTGAAGCCTCACGGTCTGTGAGCCAGACCGTATGGAGTTCCAGTGAGTGGCCAAGGCTCTGAGCCAAGGCCACGGGCTATGAAGACTCCACAGACCACTACATGGTCTGTGTGAGGCTTCACGGTCCGTGTAAGGTGCCATATAGGTGATGTCTCAAATTTTCCTGTCCGTTGCAAAATTGGTGATTTATCCCAAGTGAGGTCTCACGCACTACACGGTCCGTGTAGTCCACTTCGTGAGAGACAGTTTCTAGTTTTGTTCTTTTTTTATTAAGGGTAAAATGGTAATTTCTAAATTAATCCTATGTCTTTTAGTGTTTCAAAACTTTCCTAAACCCCTAATTTAACCCTATTCCTCATTATTCAAATCAAATTGCTCCAAATCATCTCAAATTTCTCTCACACTCAATTGAATACAAGCTTAGGAATCAAGGGAAATTCAAGTATTCTTCAAATCTTCTTGTTCTTCTTGACTAATCTAGGTATCTGGGATTGATTTATGGTTCCTCTTTAAATCATGAAGACCCAAAACTGTTCTTTAGTTCTTATGAAATTAAACTTACTTTGCAAATGGGTCTTTAAATCTATTGTTGTTTTGATTAAATTGATGTGTGGGATGTATTTAATTATTGATTTTAAACTGAATTAAGCCCTAATTTGTTGAATTTCATATGATTTATGAAGATTCAATTAACCTGTAACGATCCAAAAATTTTTGAACTTCATAATAATTGGTCAAGGTTAGTGTTAAAATGGTCGTGGTTGAATTTTAGTAGCCAAAGTGGACGGATTCAAAATATACCTTTTGGTGAGATTGTGAAGCCGATTGGGTAGTGTACTTTGAAAGATCATAACTTTTGGTAAATGTTAAACTGTGTGGGTTGATATATATCAAATTAAAGCTCTTTGATCTATCTTTACAACGCAACTGAATTCACTCCATTTGGAGTTTGTATGTGAACGTTACGGCCAAAAAAGTGAGACTACCCGTAATTAGAAGAACGCTGGAAACAAGGTTCTGAAAATGGGCTATGGGCTGGACCACGGACTGTGTGGTGGTCCACGGTCCATGTGGGCGCTCGTGAGGTGATCCAGTGAGCTTCTGGTGGCCAGGGTCCCAGCCAAGGACCAAGTCTAGTCCCACGGGCAACCCTACGGTCCATAAGACACTTCATGGCCCGTGAGGGGTCCCGTGAAGTGGGGAAGAAAGTTGGAAAGGGTTCGGGGCTGGACTCCAGGCCAAGTGATCTCCACGGACAAGCACATGGTCCGTGTGCAGCTACACGGTCTGTGAGACCCTCCGAAAAGTGATCCAGAAAGTCCCCCGAGTGTTCAAGCCGAAGACGAGACATAGTGTTGCCTCACGGTCCAGTACAAGGACCGTGTACCATTGGACGGCCACTGTAACCTTCCGTGTGACACTGATTCAGTTAATTAGTAAATTTCATTAATGGTTAATTTATAATTTAATTAGATCCTATGCCCCTTTTAGTCTTTCTAAGGTCCCCTAAACCCCCCTAATCAAACCCTAAACCCTTTTCAACCATTCTAACTCTCTTCAATCAACACTCTTTAATTAATCAATCCCTATTCGCTTCTCTCTCTAAAATATTTTCTCTCATCCCTCTCTAACGGTTTACTATTCTAATGGTAACTATGCCTCACCTATGGCGCGTGAGGCGCCGGTGGCTAGCAACATTCCACCGGACTTAAGCCAGGAAACTATTGTCCACATTACACAGCTCCATCAGAAGCATTTCCCCTAACTCTAACACCCACAGTTCAAGTGTGGCGGACACTGAGATATTAACTGGGATAGAGCTAGCAATGAATGAAGATAAACCAATAAGGGCTGAAGAAGAAGCGATTACAGGGACAATAGCAAAGGGAACTGTGAATATCAACGCATTGAAGGTTGTGGAGGTGCACAAAGAGAAAGAGAAGGATCAGCAACATCAAGCGATTGGAAAAAACAAGGAAGGATCATCCACCTACTGTCTTAGACGGGAAGACACTGCAGAGAGGAGTAGTCAACTGGTCTTTCCTTCGCAACAACAAGGTAAGTCCGACGAAGCCCCTTCTATGATTTATGAAATTAATAGAAAGCGGGATACCCCAATAGATTCGAAGGAGGACAAGGTTGAGGATCCTGATACAGGAGTCCAACTATTGAGAAAGGAAGCCAATGAGGTACTAACAAAGAACACAGGAAAGGAAGAGGAATCCCGTAGCAATCAAACCAATGATTCCAAACCAAGTTCTACAGAGCTCAATGCCTTTCCCAAGGTGTCTAGTAATTTTGATAAGGTAGCTCATAAGGGTCACAGACCCCTACAGGGTGTTAGTCCGCCCAACCAAAATCAGATCACACCTGCCCAAAATCCTAGAGTGGGCACACAGGAGGAACAAAGGAAAGGAATAAATTCTGAACCAACCCCCTATACTGTGGTCCAATCCTTTGCCACCAAACTGAGGTTAAACATGGCTAAACAGGAAAGACGCATAGAGATTGTGCAGACTAAGTACACCTCTAAACAAGGCCTGCCAGCAGTAATCTTTAACAAGGAAGACTACATGCTCAAGTTAGCTGAGAGTTGTAGGTATACCCTAATTGGCAAATTCAGTAGCACTATGCCCAAAGTTGAGCTAATTAGGAAAAGCTTCATAGTGCAAACTCAACTTCTAAGGGGTGTCAAAATTGCCCATTTCAATGCAAGGCATGTGTACATTGACCTAGACAATGAGACAGACTATGTTACAGTTTGGACTAAGACTTAGATTCACATAGAAGGGCAGTTAATAAGAATTCAGACTTGGACTCCAACTTTCAGACTAGAGGAAAAGACCCCCATTGTTCCTATTTGGATTACACTTCCTGAGTTACCCTGGTACTGCTATAACAAAGCTCTTCTTACCAGCCTTCTAGCCCCTATAGGAAAAGTCTTATACTTGGACACAACCTCCATACAAAAGACTAGGGGAAGTATGGCTAAAGTGAAAGTCCAGATAGACATAACTAAGGAGAGACCTTACCATGTTTGGATGGGATTTGATGAGAAGGAATTAACTGTTGGGAGGTGGCAGACAATTCAATATGAGAGAATACCAGACTACTATTTGTATTGTAAACACCAAGTTCATATGGAACATGTTTGCACCATCAAGAGAAGGGATGAAGAGTACAAAAGTAGAAAGGAATCAAAGACTGCTAAAAGAAGTAAAGAACAAGAGGGGCCAAATGAATCCCATCCCATACAAGACAACACCAGAACTGTCAAGGACAATGTTATAAAGGAAACAAGGAAAACAGGCCAGGAGCATAAAAGTAGACCTCAGAAGGAACAATGGCAAACCCAAGGCAAAAAGGTTCATAAGAAAGTCTGGAAACAGGCACAACAGGAGGACAAGCATGAGCCACCTCAACATCAGACTAACAAGAAGGAGCAGCACACTGATAGAACTACTTCAGGTAAGTTCTCTGAAACTGATTTACCTCAATATAATGTTGTTTTTGTCTGCCAAGACCAGCCCACTAACCAATTTGCAGAAGAAGACGGAAACAAGGAAGGGGAAAATATCCTTAAGGTAAAAGGAGACAAAAGCCATAATAACTCAACAAGGAGAGAAGGGGTAATTGAAAATCCCATACCTGAAGAAGATAAAGACAAGAGGGAAAGCCAAAGTCAGCTTCCTATAAAAAAAAAAGACAAGGTATTGACTAATCCCCCCATGAGATGAATGAGCAAGTCATCCTAGACCATTCTCTCGTCCCCCTTTACTCTAATGGTACTGATGATGGTTTCTCCCCTTCCCTTTCTCACCCTGGTGATGTTGGTGGTAAGGCGGTGTTACAAGAGAGCCAAACTAACTTGCAGGAAGGGGAACTTGGGGGAGGGAATCTAACTCATGTTTTGCATGAGGTTTCAACTGACCCTAGAATTAACTTTAGAGCCTCTGCTACCCCTCTGTCCTTTCAGCAGGAATTGAGCCCCTTGATGAAGACAATATGGGACCTATGGCCAAAGAGATGGGTTCAGTTGCTAGAACCAGCTCTACAGGCACTGGATCAAAAAGAAACAAACTGAGCAAAAAAAGAAGAGATGCTCTCAAGAAGAAACTGGAAGAACAACAAAGTCAGAGTGAAGCATCCTTGAGGATGGGAAAAACTAATGTAACAGAAGGAGGAGGGGATAGATGAAAATTCCCACAGGCAAGAGAGTCCCAATAACCTCCTCACTCTGTGAAAGGATTGAATACTAAGAGTTGTACTCTGAATTCAGATCCAAGTCTTCCATCTGACGAGGAGGATGAGTACCAAGTGATACATTCAGAGGATGAATTTGATCAAGATAATCTACCTTTGAATGATGGTGAGAAAGAAGAAACCTGTGAATACTTAATTCAAGCATTCAGCCCCTCAAAGGACTCAAGGGACAATGTTGAAGTCCAAAGAATCACAAAACAGCAAGGGTTATCTCCTACAAACCTCCACCAAAGAAAAACCACCAAGAAAAGCAGCAAGGCTACTCAGTCTGCCACAGAATGTAGACCCAACACAAGATTGTTCACTGCTAGATCTTCCCAATGATTAACATAATCACTTGGAATGCTAGGGGTATTAATACCCAGGGTGTAGTGGAAAAACTCAAAGCTCTTAAGCAAATTCACAAGTTAGGGATGATCACTGTTTTGGAGCCCTTTTCCAAGATTGATAAGCTAGACAAGTTCAAGCTTCAACTAGCTATGGATAAAGGAATTAGCAACCCAAATGGGAAAATTTGGGTGTTTTGGAATGTGGACTTCAACTACCAAATAGTAGATTCTGATGAACAACAGGTGACTTGTATGATCCATCACCCCTATTTGCACATTAGGTATACAGTCACCTTTGTGTATGCCAAATGTAAAGACCATCTGAGGAGGCCCCTTTGTGTATGCCAAATGTAAAGATCACCAGTATTGAAGAAAAGAGTGGGGGCATACCCAACAATAACAGGAAGAGTTTTGAGTTCATTGGGATTATAGAAGATTGTGGACTTCAAGATTTGGGATTCTTAGGACAAAGAGGAGCTGGGGCTACTATCTGGAAGATATTGGACAGGGGTATGGTTAATGATAAGTGGTTGGAATGTATGCCCCACACCAGTCTCAAACACCTCCCTTCAGTGGGCTCTGATCACTGTCCCCTTCTATTGGAGATGCAAATCAGAAACACTAATCCCACCAAGTACTTTAAATTCCTAAACTGTTGGACTGACTAGGAAAACTTTATGGATACTGTTAGAGAGTGCTGGAATAAGGAAGTCAATGCCAGTCGTATGAGGACTTTCCACTTAAAGCTGAAAAGACTGGCTACTACCTTAAGCAAATGGTCCAGGGACCAATTTGGCGACATCCATGATAAGGTCAAGCAGTATGAAGAAAAAACCAGAGATGCTGAGATGGACTTGATTAATCACAAATCTGATGATAAGAGGGGCCAACTTCATAAGATCAATGTTGAATATATCAAATACCTCAAGATGGAAGAGTCTATTCTTAGACAGAAAACCCAGCTAAATTAGTTTAAGGAAGGAGATGCTAATACCAGGTATTTCCATGCATTGGTTAGGGGGAGAAGAAGAAGGCTCCTTATTCAGAACATACAAGATGAGAATGGAGAGTGGGTATAGAGGGAAGATAACATTGCAAAAGAAGTTGTCCATCACTTCCAAAATATTTTCATAGGGGAGGAAAAGTTTATTGATGAGGAGGAGTTGGAATGCATCCCTACTATGGTTAATCAAGACCAAAACCACAAACTCCAAGCTCCTCCTGACTTGGAAGAGCTACATCAGGTGGTTCAAGCTATTTACCCCTACTCTGCTGCTGGACCAGATGGTTTTAATGGCATGTTCTATCAAGTATGCTGGGATATTATCAAACTAGACCTGCTGAAAACTGTCTAAGCGTTCTTCAGTGGTCAAGACATCCCTAAGTATTACTCCCATTCTTGCATTGTCTTTATTCCCAAAATAGGTAATCCAGGCAGATTCTTAGACTATAGACCTATCAGTCTTAGTAACTGCATTTGCAAGGTCTTCTCCAAGATTCTTTCTTCTAGACTGGCCTCAATCCTTCCTAACCTCATTTCCAGCAATCAGTCTAACTTCATCAAAGGGAGAAATATTACAGAGAATATTATGCTTGCACAAGAGATCATTCATCACATCAAGAAACAACTGGAAGATGGAAATGTGGTGATTAAACTTGACTTGGCCAAAGCCTATGATAGGGCCACTTGGTCCTACATCTGTATTGTCATGAGGAAAAGAGGATTTAGGGAGTAGTTTATTGACTTAGCCTGGAGAATTATGAGTAATAACTGGTATTCCATTATGATTAATAGGGTCAGGCATGGCTTCTTCCACTCTACCCGGGGGCTTAAGCAAGGTGATCCACTACCTTCTGCTCTGTTTATCTTAGGGGCTGAGGTATTGACTAGGATGCTGAATAGATTATGTGATCACCACAACTTTCAAGCCTTCTATATGAATAAGAGAGGTCCTCAAATCAATCATCTCAGCTTTGTTGATGATGTGATTCTATTCACCTCTGGTAACTCTGAGTCTTTATCCCTGATCATGAAAGTTTTGGAATCCTATGAGAGGATCTCTAGCCAAATGGTTAACAAGAGCAATAGCCATTTCATGGTCATATCTAGTAATGATCAGATTACTTGTGAGAGGATCACTGACATAACTGGATTTAAACAGAAGAAGGATCCAATCACCTATCTGGGATGCCCTCTATATATTGGGAGACAAAGGATTATTTATTTCTCTGAGATGGTGTCCAAAGTTATTAGCAGGATCTCAAGATGGCAGTTAAAGATTTTGAGCTATGGAGGGAAGGATACACTGATCAAACATGTGATTCAATCTCTTCCCATTCAGCTTCTGGCTGCTATCTCCCCACCCTCCACTACTTTGAAACAAATCCAAAGCCTCACTGCTGATTTCTTTTGGGGAAGACTTGACCAAAAGAAAAAGTACCACTGGGCATCTTGGAAGAACCTCAGCCTTCCCCTAGCAGAAGGAGGTATTGGGTTTAGGAATCTGGATGATGTGTGCAAAGCCTTTCAGGTAAAGCACTGGTGGAATTTTAGGAGTAAACCCTCTCTTTGGGCTGACTTCTTGAAGGCCAAATACTGTCAAAGGGCCAATCCCTTAACAAAGAAAGGGGACAAAAAGGATTCCCTGACTTGGAAACACATGATGTTCAACAAACACCTGATTGAACCTCATATCCAATGGAAGGTTTATTCTAGAAATTGTCTATTCTGGTGGGATAACTGGTTAGGGGTGGGACCCCTGGCCCACTTTAGTGACAATACTCACAGATTCAACAACATTAAGGTGGTTGATGTGGTGAAAAATGGACAATGGGATCAAGAAAGGTAGGGATATAATCCCTACCCAATACATAGATAAGATTCTTAACATCCCTATTCAGGTTCACAGTGGCATCTTGGACAAGCTAATTTGGATTCTCAACACAAATGGAGAGTTCACAACATCCTTAGCATGGGAACTAGTAAGGGAGAAAAGGGACCAGAACAACCTCAACAGACTTATATGGCATAAAGCAATCCCCTTCAAATGATCCTTTCTGTTATGGAGGGCTTTGAGGACAAAGCTACCCACCAATGAAAAGCTGGTCAGCTTTGGTTATGACCCCTCCAACTGTCATTGTTGTGTTAATTCAAGAGAAGAGACTATTGATCACATTTTGCTCAATGGGAACTTTGCTAGGAAAATTTGGACTTTTTGCAAGATTCCTAAGCATTAACCTGGATGTGAGCTCTCTAAGGATGAATATCAGGAAATGGTGGGGAACTAAACACAACAATGAAGTTCACAAACTAATACTACAAGCAACTCCAGTCTTTATATGTTGGAATCTGTGGAAGAGCAGATGTTCAGCCAAGTATGATGGTAAAGCCCCCAACACAACCAGGGTAAGGTATATGGTGACTAGGGACATGGCTATGACTTTGAGGATAGTCTTCCCTTATATTGATTGGCCTTATGGATGGAAAGATCTTACCAGCCTGGTGGAGAAATGTCACCAAGAGGTTAAAATAACTCCAGTTCAATGGAGTAAACCTGAAGGACAGTGGATCAAAGTAAACACTGATGGTAGTGCCTTAAACAACCCAGGTAATATTGGTGCAGGGGGAGTACTGAGGGACAAAAAAGGAGATCTTGTTATTTCCTTTGTCCACCCTTTAGGATAAGGCACCAACCAACAAGTAGAGTCTCTTGCAGAAGCCATAAGATTGGAATGATGTATCCAAATGGGAGCTACTAAAGTTCATCTGGAGGTTGATGCTGAGTCACTGAGTTCATGGATAAACCATACAATAAAACCCCCTTGGAAGTTACAGAGAGAGTTGGATAGAATTCAATTCTCCAGAGTTCAAATCCTGGAATTCAAGTGTA
>JBCEWC010006142.1:0-23603 GCA_038996855.1 Solanum aculeatissimum
TTGTATACAATGAATCGGTACTTATGAATCTAGTGTAATGCAATGTATCACGATAAACTCATTTTTAAGGGATTTTTATAATTTTGCAAACGATGAGGATATATTGAAATTAGCTACCTACACTACGAGATTTGTAAAATTTAGCCTATTTTTTTTTTAAAATCACATTTAACATTTAGTAGTCTCTAGGTCATCATGTGAGAATTATGTTTAAACAACTTAAGTGTCATTTATTATTGAATATCAATTATAACTTTATATTCATGAGGCCTTATGCACAGTATAATATCTTCTCACTACAATTGCGATTTGCTTGTTGCATTCCTAGTCTCCTCCTATATTTTTGAATATGCTTTGCTTGATAAAATAGTTTCAATAAAGTCACTAAAAACTAATGATGCCTATTTAATATTTGAATATTGTCAAAGGCTTTCAATTTGTATTTTTTTTACAGATCTAATATTTTAAATAAGACTTTCTAACCTCATAATTTAATACTAGACCTGAGAGTATTATCTCTTAATAAAAATTCAGCTTGTTTGTTGTGCTTCTGTATTTACAGACAATGAAATTTAATGGAAGTCTACAAGACATATTGGATTGCAGTTAGAGTTTTTTGGAGGTTACTCTATCGTAAATCTAGTATATTCTTATATAATGGGTATTATATTCCCTTTAAAAAGCATCTCAAATATCCCATAAATTCTGGGACTATTCACAAAGAGATCAAAATAGGGCTTAAGGAGGTCAAAATTATCCTACGTTCGAGAAACACACCACTAATGATCCTCAAATCATGGAGAAATCTAAGGAGAGAAGAATCAAGGGAGGAATAGATTTGTACCCACATTGTTTATAAATAAAATTATGTTTTTTCATAATTTCTTTGTGATTGTAATTTATTTTTTACCACTTTAAAATTTGTTGCAAACAAACTGACCCGTATAGTGAGACCAAATCTACCCTTCATCTCTTCTCTTACAAATCAGATCTGCAAATCTGAAGCCACAAAAAAGTGGGTGAAGAGCTTAGGGTCCTTAGAGTTTTTGGTCTGATTTTAGAGTTTCTTTGTCATTTTTCATTTTTGAGCTTTGAGAACTCTTCGATAACGATTTTACAAAGGTTTTTCAAGATAAATCTATTCGGTAAGTGGTTTTGACTTATAATCTTTATTTTTTATTAATTATTTTATGATTTTAATCTTTAATTCTGTTGTTTTTGTAATTCTTGATTTCGAACTTCAGATTTTATGAATTTTCTCAAGAATATGAATTTTTGATAAATTAATGATTAAGGATTGATTTCAACTCCCTGTTCAACATGATCCTCACTGTTGATTGCAAATACTCTGGGAAACATAATTATGTATTAATTTTTAAATTTATTCCTATTTTCTCGAGAATGAATTTTTAGGCTATTTTTAGCTTGGTCTTCAAATTTAATGATTTAGATGTTAATATTCTTGGATTCTTAGAATGAATCAAAATTTGAATAGACTTTATTGGTTTGGAGGTCGTTAGAAAGAACAAGCTCAAGTTACGAGGTAGTGAGTTGATTAGTTTGAGGTAAATGGACTTAGCTACCCTTTCTTAAGTGTATTTATTGTATGTTTGGGAAGTAATGATACTTAGTGAATAGTTGGTATTATAGATTCACGATCATGTTAAATTATTCTGATAATGAACAAAAAAAGAAATAAAAAAGCAACATAATAATATAATCATGTGTGATGTATTGTGGATGATCTAATCAATTATTGTTTGATTCCTTATTGATGATGAACATGAATATATTTATATGAATTGTGATTTGATATTGATAATTCATCTTCTCATTCATACCTATAAACATGTTCTACTTGCATCGGTTCTAAGACATTGATATGATGAAACACTTCATGAGAAATGTTGAAAAATAGGGGTTGAGTCACATGTTCTATGGAAAGTTCTATATGAGGGGTAGAACTACATGTTTGTCACGCCTATGGAGGACACCATAGACGTGGCCGACACTCAGAGGCTATTGCTAGTCCCCAAGCGAACCACTTGGCCTCGCGGAAGACTAAAAATAATAAAAATATAGGCAATCTCAATTAGAGGTAGTCAAATTAAATTAATAAGACTAGTGTGAAAGAAACTAGCCCAAACAATATCTAAATCCAACCAATCACCCTCTAGTCTACGAAGCCTCTATCAAATTGTCTGATGGTGTCGATGACAGGTTCATGACTACCTCAAATCAAAATCTAAAGTCTAACTCTAAAAGATAGATGAAATAAATAATATGCATCCTCGAAAATCGAGGAGTACTCACCAATCAACTAAAAAGTAGAAAAGATCTTCAATGGAGCACCTGTTGATGATCTTTAGTACCTGTCTCTGCATCATAAAAAGTGATGCAAGTCCAAATGGGTATCAATACGTAGAATGTATGAGTATATAAAATGGCAGAATGAAATAGATAAATGTAGAATAACATCAACTTTGATAACTCAAATCAAGAAGAATGAAACTCAGTCAAGATGTCATAATCCAAAGAAAGAGTAAGATTTAGACAGAGACCAATCATGTACAATTCAATCTAATCAAAGTACTATCAAGACCTATTTGGGAGTTTCTCTAATCGACAACCATCATCTATGATTCAATGATGATACAACAAAGTGATATCGTTGTCCACCCGTCCAATACTTTGCAAGGGTAAGAGACACTCACAATCAATCAATCAACCCTCTTAAAGGACTTCGGAGGTATGACCCTTATCTGATTAATCCTATGTTGGCGACATAGTTATTGGGTTTGAGTTGGACTTACTCTTACCCAATTCAATGCTCAATACTTCTCCCAAGACGTAATGCTCATAAAACAATCAATCCAATCAACGGGCCTCATAAGGACCCTTATCACCTTATCACAATCAAGTCTTTTAGCCTATCAACCATCCAATCAGTTTTCAATCACATCTTTCAAGAGAGGACTATAAATTTAGACCAATCATTTAATTTCAATTATGAGGACTCATAGGACCATCCAGTTCTATCAACTCTATCATCATGCTCTCATTATAATCACAATCAACATTCATCAAGTCAAGGCTCTAAACTCATTCCCTAAGTTCATTCATGCAATATTTTGTTAAATAATATCTAGGATTTATGAAATAAATTATGTAAAAATATTTATTAAGTAAATCAAGTTCACAATGATCATTAAGCATATAAAAATATATAGAATATATAGTTTACAAGAAAACCTTCAAAGAAACATGCATGGAAACTCAATACTTTCACAATCTTTCTATTACCATCAATGGGGGCACATGGAAGAAAAAATCTACGGTTTAGTTTAGCCTTACATACTTAGGATGAGATGGAGAATCAATCAGCAAGAGTTTCTGCTCCAATGACTTGAATTCGTTGCTCTCTTCTCCTCTTCTTAGCCCTATTTTCTTAGTTAGAACGTGATAATGACTTAGGAATGGGTTTAAGAACCTTTTTTATACAAACAAAACCTATATTAGTCGTGAGTTATATTAAGTAGGAGTTGGAAAAAGTCTGGAATGCCCATTGAAAAACTAAAAATTTTGAACTGCGGTGAACCGTGTTCGTGTCGCGGACCTGGTCCTTCTAAGTTTATATTTTTATGAAAATGTTTTGACAAAATTCTAACCCCATAGAAAATATTAGAACCAAAATTAAGTACAAATCCGCGATAAGTTTGCGATGTGGAGGTGTGGCGCACCTTGCTGAAAATTGCGTCTTCATCCCAAAAAATTATCTTTTGATCCATTTGACCTAAAATTCAATCGAGGCCACTTTCTCACTCAATTTTTCATTCTAATCACGATTTTGAGCTCAGATTTGCCAAAAAGATTCGAAATTGTGTTATACGGCGATCTCTCATCTAGGAGTATTTTGGTAATTTTATAGGGTGTAACATTATCTCCCCTTTGGGGTCATTTATCCTCGAATGAAGATTAACTAGAGACGGACTCGAGGCATGAATAAAATCCAGACTTATTTCAATAATCAATCAATCAATCTAACTTTCTAGATAATCAACAATAAACTCAAGGATAGACAAATCAATTTGAATCAAGGGTAAGAACATTACCTTCAGCATTCTCATCATTAGGCATGAATAGATGCGAGTATTTAGCTTTCATATCCTCCTTGGCTTCTCATGTGGCTTTCTCAACAAATTGATTTCTTCATGAGACTTTGATCGAGGCTATCTCTTTGGTTCTCAATTTGCGAACCAAGCCATCAAGAATCTGGACTGAGATCTTCTCATAGGATAGACTATCTTTCACTTCAATACTATCAATGGGGATTACCATTGAAGGATCTCCCAAACATTTTTTTAACATCGAGACATGGAAGACCGGATGAACCACAACAAATTCAAAAGGCAACTCCAATTCACAAGCAACATTCCCAATCCTCTTCACAATCTAGTAAGGGCCAATGTAGCAGGAACTTAGCTTTCCCTTCATCTCAAATCTTATGACACCTTTCATAGGTAACACTTTAAAGTATACCCAATCATTCACCTCAAATTCTAAGTCTCTTCTTCTCACGTCAGTGTAGGACTTCTAGCGGCTCTGTATAGTCTTCAACCTCTCTCTAAGAATCTTTACCTTCTCCATAGACCGATGAACAAGATCAGGTTCAATCATCTCAGCTTTTCCAACTTCTAACCAATCAATTAATAATCTATATCTCCTCCCATACAGAGCTTCATAGGGAGCTATGTGAATACTTGCATGATAACTATTATTATATGCAAATTAAATGAGAGGTAAACGATCATCTCAATTACCTTTGAAGTCAAGGACACAAGCCCTCAATATGTCCTCCAATGTCTGAATGGTACACTCTGCCTTTCCATCTGTTTGGGGATGAAAGGTTGTACTAAGATTTACTATTGAACTTAGTCCTTTCTAAAAAGATCTCCAAAATTAGGATGTGAATTAAGCTCCTCTGTCTGAGATTATAGACAAGAAAACTTTATGCAACCTCACAATCTCACAGATGTACAATCTAGCATACTCTTTTACAGTGTCAGTCATATTAACTGCTAAGAAGTGAGTTGATTTGGTCATCTTATCCACAATGACCCATATCAAATCATGCTGCTTTCGGGATCTCGACAAACTTGTGATAAAGTTCATAATGATCATCTCCCACTTCCATTTATAAATTTCAAAGTTCTGTGCCAAACCACATGGCCTTTGGTGCTTAACTTTAAGTTGTTGACAATTCGGGAACTTGAAGACAAACTCAACAATATCGCTCTTCATTCCACACCATCAATAAACTTCTCTCAATTCATGGTACATTTTTGTAGAGCCAGGATGAACGGAATACCTAGAACTATGGGCTTTAGCCATAATTTTATCTCCAACACCATCAATGTTTAGAACTCATAACCTTCTCTGGTATCTCAACACACCATCTCCCCCTTTGGATAAAACCATTACCTTTGTTTATGGACAACTTCCTTCAACTGTAGTAGGACAAGATCTTGGTCTTGCTTTTCTTTTACCTCTTCCACCAAAGATGAAACAAATTCATTTTGGACATTAACTCCAACATCATTAGACTCCTCAAGATGAACTCCCAATCGAACCAATCTATGCACTTTCTTAGCCAATTATTTCCTTACTTCCTCAACATGGGCAGTACTACCCATTGAAAACCTACTAAACGCGTCAACAACAATGTTAGCTTTACCCAATTGGTAGAAAATGCTCATATCATAATCCTTGAGCAACTCTAGACATCTCCTTTTTCTTAAGTTAAGCTCTTTCTAGATGAAGACATATTGCAGGCTCTTGTGGTTAGTGAATACATCCACATGCACTCTATGCAAGTAGTGGTGCTAAATCTTGAGAGGAAACACTACGGATTTCAAATCAAGATCGTGGGTTGGATAGTTTCTTTTATGAACCTTAAGCTATCTGGAAGCATAAGCGACAATTTTACCTTTCTGCATCAATACATACCCCACTCCCTCTCTTTAGGTGTCACAATAAATAACGAATCCATTAGTCCCTTCAGACAAGGTTAACATTGGGGTAATAGTCAGCCTTTTTTTCAACTCTTAGAAGCTCTTCTCACATTCATCAAACCCTTAAAACTTGACATTCTTTTGAGTCAGTCTAGTCAGTGGTGAGGATATGAAAGCAAATCCTTCAACAAATCTGCGATAGTAGCCTACAAACCCCAAGAAATTTCTTATGTCAGTCGAAGAGGTTGGTCTAGGCCAGTTCTTAACTGCTTTAATCTTTTGAGTATCCACTCTAATACCATCGCCCGAGACAATATGGCCTAAAAAAACCACAGAATTAAGACAAAACTCATACTTTGAAAATTTTGCACACAATTCATTCTCTTTTAAGAGTTTTAAGAATAGTTCAAAGGTGATTAGCATGCTCCTCTTCATCTCTAGAATACACCAAAATATCACCGATAAACACAATCACAAACATATCGAGGTATTGTCTGAATACTCTATTCATAAAGTCCATAAAGATTGTAGGTGCATTTGTCAACCTAAAAGACATTATCAAAAACTTGAAATAACCATATTAAGTTCAAAATGTCATCTTCAAGATGTCATACTCTCTCACTTTCAACTGGTGATAGTCGGATCTCAGGTATATCTTGGAGAAAATAGTGGCACCCTGAAGTTAGTCAAACAAGTCATCTATCCTTGAAAGAGGATACTTATTCTTGATGGTTGCTTTATTCAGCTGACAATAGTCAATACATATTTCGAGGAAACCATATATTTTTTGCACGAATAGGATAGGAGCACCCCAAGGAGAAATATTCAGACTAATAAAGCCCTTTTCTGTCAAATATTTCAAGTGCTCTTTCAATTCTTTCAACTCAATAGAGGCCATTCTATAAGGTGGGAAAGAGATTGGCTGAGTATCGGGAAGAACATTTATCCCAAAATCAATCTCCTTATCAGGAGAGACTCCAAACAGATCTTCAAGAAATACTTCAGGGAACTCATTCATAATTGGGACTAACTTAAGAGTAGGATCCTCAACATCATCAGTCTTAACTCACACGAGGTGATAGATACTTTCTTTAGAAATCACGGTCTGGCCCTAAGGTAGAAAATAAACTTACCTTCAGGTGCAACAAAATTTTCCTTCCACTTTAGGACTGGTTTATCTGGGAATTGGAATTTAATAGTTTGGGTCCTATAATCAATAGAGACAGCAGGCATGAAGCCACTCCATGACAAGGATCATATCAAAGTCAATCATCTCCAATTCTATCAAGTCAGCCAAGGTATCTTTCTGATGGATAGATAATTGAATACTACATAATCTATAAACCCTTTCAGCTAGGATAGACTTATCAACAGGAGTGAAAAAAATAAAGGTTTCAAGTAAACACTCAGGAAAAATCTCAAAGGTACTAGCCATGTAGGTAGTTACGAAATTTAAAGTGGCACTCGGATCAAGCAATGCATACCAATCAAAGGTAAAGACTCAAAGCATACCAGTGATAACATCTGGTGCGACTTCCTAATCTTGTTGATTGCCCATCACATACAGATGATTTGTTCCCCTGCCAGTACTAATAGTGGCACTTCTATTATTACCTTTTGCTGGTGGTACTATAGTATAAGACTGAGCCTTATTGCCCCATGTCGAGCATTTATTATGGAAGTGACCTATCTGGCCACACTTGTAGCAACTATTCCCTCCCTCTATGTACTCTCCTAAATATATCTCGCTACACTTCCCACAAGGTGGCTTTCCTTTCAAATCAAAGGTCACCCTAGCCTAATACTGCGAACCTTGTGCTCTAAAGTTTTGCTAACCCTGGGAATTTTGATAATACCATTTATGTTGGGTTGGTGCACTCATTGAGAATGGTGCATAATTAGAAGACCTTTTTTGAAAGTAGGACTTATCTCTTTTACTCTGCTTATGTTGGCTAGGCTCAGGCCCTACTGATTTAGCCTTCTTGCTCAAATACTCCTCTCTATCCCTCTTCTTATCCTCCTCCAGTTGTTGTGAATAAACCATAAGCCTAGAGATGCCCATCCCCAAAATTAATAATGTCTCTTTGTACTTTTTTCTTTCACATGCTTGCCTAATCCAGATATGAACTTCCTCATCCTTGCCCTCGTGTCCCAAACCATCTCTAGAGCATACCTGGATAGTTGAATGAACTTGAGGTTGTACTCTTTGACAGTCAATGTCTTCTGCTTCAAGTTCACAAACTCTTTAATCTTTTCCCCTCTCAACTCCCGAGGAAAGAAATGATCAAGGAAGGCACTCTCAAATTCACTCCACTCGGTAGGCTCAACATCATTACCTCGACCATCTTCCTACTAGTTTTACCAAACATTCACCACATCCTTAAGCTAATAAGAGAAAAGTTCAACTCCCTCAATCTCAATTGCATGCATAGCTTTCAAAACCTTCCACATCTCATCAATGAAATTCTGAGGGTCTTCCACAACCTTAGAAACTGTGAATACTAGTGGGTTCATCCTAAAAAAATCCCGAAGTCTAGTTGCAGCAGTGGGATCCTAGAAATAGAGGCTTGTGAACTCTGATTCCCACTCTGGGTGGATACTAGATGGGTGAGCATAGTGATAGCTCCTCTAAATTCTACCTTCGTAGTAGGAGTAGGTGAATTAGTAGGTGCCTATGGAGACCCAGTGGCTCTAGCAGGTCAACCTCGGCCTCTCATCTCCATCTGAGTAGGCATCTTCGGTGGGGGATTCTCAATGTTACTAGCTGAAATGTCTCTTTGAATGGAGGTACGCTTAGGAGGAATGATATGTAAATATGTAATGTATGAATTACAAGAGAGATATTATAGAGTTTAAATCTATAGCACAAATCAAAATATGAATAAAGTGTAACCTTTCCTAATATCCTATAGCCTCCTCCTTATAAAGTATGGTGCACAACACCTCCATAAACAAGATTCAATTAGACACGGTTTCATACAATCCCTAGGACTTTTGAACTCTGCGCTTTGATACCAATTTTTCACACCTCGAGGGGAGAGGGCACCCTAAACATGGCCGACACTCAGAGACTATTGCTAGTCCCCAACTGAACTGCTTGACCTTATCACATTGATTCAATCACAATTTAACATGTTAGTGGTGAGTCATAAAAACATGACTTTTATGATGCCTAAAACATAGGATTATTATAAGTTCTTAAGCGCAATTTTTGGTTTAATGTGTATTTTATGTTTGTTTTATAGGAAAACAAAAATCTAATGAAGTTATAGACGTTGGACTAATTTAAGTTGGAAATTTACTTGTACTTGAGAGAAATCACTTGTGAACAGGATTGCATTAGCATGAGGGCTATGTGGTACTGTTTGGAGGCTGGAAAATTAGAACAAAGCAACAACAAAAGCTAAAATGTCCATGTCACAAGCTATCTTGGAAAAATAATTTAAGATGTGTTGGTGATGTTGCTACTGCGCATGACCATTGGTGCAACTCATTTGAAGGTGAAAAGGCATGGTGAAATAGCATAAGAATGGTCCTAGGGTGTTGGAGACAAGATGGAAAAAAGGAGCAAAGAAGTACTCCACGAGGGAGTTCACGACCCGTGAAGTGCTTGATGAGTCGTGAAACTGGCCATCCAGGCCATGACATCAATTTATATTGTCGAAGGCCTCACCATGAGCCCTTGCATGACTCGTGGTGTACCCCACGATCCATGAAGTTTCTAGTGAAAGAGACCAAGATAGCTACAATAGGAAATTTTTAAAGGCAAACTTCAAGGCAACGACAACCTTCCACGACTCATGTACACCTTCACGAGTCATGAAGGTGCCTATGAAGAAGGACCTAAGTGTGATCCAGTTGAAGGCATCCGGAAGAAGCATAGGCAACCACCACGAGCTGCACCACAACTCATGGTGTGTTTGATGAAGCATGAAGGTCCACGTAAAATGTACGCAAAAGGAAGGCTGGACAATTTCAAACCAAGTCCATAACCACAACCAAGTTCACTGATTGTAGTGTTCTTCATAGATTGTGAAGATGCCTCATGAATTGAACAAGGCCTAGACTTTTTTTCATGCTAAGGAAGACATCAAGGAGAGGTTGAAGGCTCGTGAAGCTGACCATGATCTGTGCTCATTTCCGTGAAGAAGATACGCATCCAGATTTAATTATGTTTTCTTAGTCCAACTAGTATTTATTTTTCCTACTTATTTTAGGATAATTTTGGCACTATAAATAGGGCTAGATTTTATTTCTTGAATGAGGATTATTCCCCACATTTTGGGGCTGCTAGACACGGCTAAAAAAAATTATTTTTTCCAAAAACTCTCTTCAAAATACACGTTGGGCAGTGCCTCAAGGACACAACGTTAGTTGTTAGTTTTTAATTATCGTTTGGAGTTTTCAATTCTTGTTTTGCTTCTCGTCTTAGTGTGTGAATTAATAATTGATTTCTTATCTCTTGTAAGTAATTCTAACATGAATTATATCATGATTTACATTCTAATTCTTGCAAGTTCGATAGTGTAGACCCACAACTAGAGTTATGGGAACCATGACATTTTAATGAAATAGGCAAAACTTAGGATTTTATTGGAACTTGTATTGGATGTATTGTGATTTTCTTTGTTTAAAAGTCTTTCTTGATGAGTGCACGTATTGAGAACTTTCCCATATTCGTTAGTTGTCCAAAAGGAATTTAATGATTAGAAAAAAGAAATTATAACGGTAGATAGAAGTAATCAACCTAGGTTTGAGTCACTTGAGCCCAGGAGAGAATGGTATACTTAGTCTTAGGGGTTACCTTGTATCTAAAGAATTTGAGACCGAGAGGCTATAGTTTTTTGAAAATCAAAGCGAGGTTTAGTATTAAAAATATTATGAGACCGGGAGGAGATGAATGATATACTTCTAGAAAGGATCGGGAGGTGAACTAGAGGTTGCCCAAGTCGCTAGATTTTACATGCAATATAATGAACAATAGACCCGATGTTAATTGCTCACTAGTTAAGTGTCATGGGGAGTGCAACCCTAGTCATCATCAAATTGTCTGAGCCTTAGTTTATTTTTTGCATTTGTACTCATAGTTAGGATTTGAAAACCAAACCCTCCCATTTTTACTTTTCCGCATTTGTTTGTTTTCTTAAAGTATATAGAACCTACAATCGAAGTAGAATAATTATGTAATAACCTTGAAGATCATTATTTGACATTTTTGACTTAATTACCATTTTGTCCTTCTCAAAAGTTACCTTGGTTTATATTTGGATGAGTCTAATAGTCGAATTTCAAAAATCTTGTAAAAAGTTGAAATTTTATAAAAGAAATAGTTTTCAAAGACTTAAAGTTGAAAATTTTGAGTTTTGAGGTTATTTTAAATTTTGAGTGTTGGAATTTGATTATGTTGATTCCATCAGTTTCAAAATTCTAAATCTGGTCTAGGAGAATTTGCAGAATTGAATTCAGAGTTAAAACAAAGATTCTAGGCCTAAAGTTGCATTTCTAGTTCATTTTGGATTATAGGTTTGACTTTGATCAACATTTGGAGTTTAGGAGCTTGTATCGAAATTTCGTTAGTTCAAATGGTTTCAGATGGTGAAACTAACGCTAGAAATGACTTCGTTGCAATTTTTAGAGCTTTCGTGAATATTTTGAGTTTTTGAGTAAAAAACTAGTTTACATGATCTTTCTCGGGTTCGGGACCACGGGGTCCCAGATTTGAATTCTGACAATTTTATTGAGTTCAAATCATAATTTCTAGTAAGGTTCCATATATGGTTTGTGTTCATGGAGTTTCAAACAAACTCTCGAGGGTCCAGTTCTTGTCTTTAGTTTGCCGTATTTTTGCTGGTGCAACTGTTTCTGGTGCATGTACAGGTTACACTCCGTGATTGTGCCCAAAGATTCATGTTTATGGAGTCCACTTCATTTAGACCTCTGCATTCACGGAATAGGGTCTGCGTTCTCAGAGTTATGGCGCGTGAGGTTTCCTAAGCCTCCGCGTTCGCGGAGTACATTTTTACATTCGCAGAGTGCTGGTCCCTCTGACCTTCGCGTTCACGAATAATTGTCTGCATTCACAGAGTGTTGTTCATGCCTGCACAATGTGTCTCTTTAAATACGGTATTTAAACCTTTTGTACCATTTTTGACATTTTTAAGCTCATTCTAAGAGAGGATTTTTAAGGTTTTGGAGGCAAATTTATTGGGTAACTATTTTCTAACTTATTTCATTGATTAATTGATGAATTTAACTTGTAATTTTAGAATTTTAATGGTATAAATTGGGGATTTTTATGTAATCCAAATTTTTCCTGCCTAACATGAGATGAGACCTAGAGAGTAACTGAGAAAATGATTAAGAAAAGTCACTGAGAGAAAATAACGAGGGCTATCTACGACCCATAGAGAAATCTCTGGCTCGTAGATGGGGTCTCATAGGTCTCTTTGACACTCAAAAAATTTCTAGGGTCCGAGGATTCAAAGTACGAAAGGGTTTATGACCTGTATCACCTATTATAGCTCGTAGAAGGGTCTCGTGGCAAATTCCAGTAGCTCAAATTTTAGACATCTTTATCTGTGAGAGAGACTTACAACCCGTAAAATATTTCATGACCTGTAGAGATATTTCTTAGAACATTCCAGTAACCAAATTATTTTGACACTTGGTTTACAAGATAAATCTATGACCCGTAAAAAGGCTTATGACTCGTAAATGGGGTTTCATAAGTTTAGTTGGCAGTTTTAATAAGGGTATTTTTGTCCTTTTTTCTATCCCTTTATAATTAAGTCCTTGGACGTTTTGGACTTAATTTAAGTCCTAAAAACAAAACTCTAGCATATCCTTACCATTCTTTCACGCTTAGGGATTCCTTAAGAGAACCAGAGAAGAGAAGAAAGTGAGGTTGCGAATTGAAATGCTAGAATCCACTGAGGTTTGATTGTTTCTCCAATTTCCAAGTATGTAAGGCTTCCTAACATGTAGTACTGAGTCCGTCCATGTGTCCCTTCGTCTGGACGAGTCAAAGTGTGAACAGTTAGTGAGTATTGAAAAATCCTAGAATCCTACTATTTGAGTTTCTGTATTTATTGGAGTTTTACAGTTATGAATTGAATAATTGATGCATTGCAATACTATTGATATGAGATTGTGATATTAAATTGTTACACTTGCCATCATGAACTTTAACTTGCTTGATTTTATGAAAGTTTGTACATGAATTGAGTTGAGTTTTGAGTTTGATTGCTTGAGTTGAGCAAATTAATCATAATTGAGCATGAAAAATATATTGTATTGTAATTGTATGTCTATTGATGCTTTTTGCTTGTAATCCAGAAAAGCTTAATTGAATGAGTCCAAATGATCATTTGAGTCTGAGTTGAGTCTGACTTAGTCCTTTGATTGACTGAGTTAATGAGGAACTGAGATAAGCTAAGCTGAGATAGCCCAATGTGGTTGAGATCCGAGTTGATTGATATGAGTATTTTTTAAGGTCGAGTTGATTGATGAGTTGAGCATACTTTTAGTCTTGTGAGGAGTATCGAACATCGATATGGGAGTGAGTAAATAACTACTCTAACCCACAAAACTACATTGCTAGTATAGGATAGTCGTACAACCCGTTCTGGTGACTTTTGTCCCAAAAGATTGACATTTATTATACATCCATGATAGAGAGGTTGATCATCCTTTACCCTGCAAGTTTAGGATGGACGTGGCAACAACATCGCCTTCGTTGTGCATCACCAAACTAAAGGTGGTGGGATTGGATGTCAGTTAAGAGAAACTCCTAAGCATACACTAATTGAGCATAATATTTTAAAACTGAGTTAAACACTACTGAATCTATCCTAAAAGTACGATTTATTTTAAAATTGCATATGTACTGAGTTGATGTTGAGTTGAGTGAGTTGAGATTTACTTTTTCTGAGCTATTTTACATACTAATATATTTCATTTACTGACGTCCATTTGGACATGCATCATTTTTTTTATGCAGATACATGTGATAGAGGATTTCAGCCAGCGTACCATTGAGGTCCACTGTAGTGCATTCTCAGAGTTGGTGAGTCCTCCTTGCCTTCCGGAGGAGCCCCTTTTACTTTCGTATTTCCCTTTGAGTATTTTATTTCTTTGATTTGAGATAGTCATGGCCTGTCATGGTAACATCTAGATGTTTAGAGATATAGGCTTCATAAACATTTGAGTAGAGGATTTATTTACTGTTATCTACCTTCCAAATTTGATCATTGGAGGGTATTATCATGATAAAATTTTAATTTATTTATTTGAGGATTGTTTTGAGTATTCTTTCACTGTTGAGTGTTGATGTGATAATGAGACCAAGTGCTTCTCTTAAACAATCAACAATGGTTCTTCAAGTGTCGGCTATGCCAAGGGTACCCTCTCAGGGCGTGACAAACTTGGTATCAAACCACAAAGTTCAAGAGTCCTAGAGAGTCTATGAATATGTGTCTAGTAGAGTCTTGTTTATGGGTATGTTGTGCACCACACTTTATAAGCAGGAGGTTATAGGACATTAGGAAAGGTTACATTTCTTTGTACTCTGAGTCTGTACGATGGAGTTTAACTCTATTAAAGGTCTTTTCTAATTCATGTGTTACAAGTTTACAGATCATGCCTCCAAAGCGTACCATGACCCAGAGAAATGTTTCAGTTAGCAATGCTGAGAATCCCTCCTTCAGGCACTTGTTCAAATAGCGACGAGGGGTTAGGGTCAACTAGCTAGAGCTACTGGTGCTCCACATGCACCTACTGCTCCACCTGCCCCGATTACCAAGGCTATTTTTAGGGGATCTATCACTATGCTTGCGAAGTCAATGGCTGCTCAGAGTCGGAGCTAGGGTTCACGAGCTCCTAGTTTTAGTTCCCAGGAGTCGACTGCAACCACCAGACTTAGAGATTTTCTGAGGATGAACCCACCGGTCTTTACTGGGTCTAAGGTTGAGGAGGACCCTCAAAATTTTATTGATAAGATATGAAAAGTCCTGAAAACCTTGCATGTGACTAAGACCGAGGGAGTTGAGCTTTTAGTCTATCAGCTCAAAGATGTGGCAAACATCTGGTACAATCAGTGGGAGGAGGGTCGAGGTGAGGATGTGGAGCCTGCTGAGTGGAGCGAATTTGAAAATACCTTCCTCGATCACTTCTTTCCATCAGAGTTGAGGGAAATGAAGGTCGAAGAGTTTGTTAACTTGAAGCAAAAGGGGATGACTGTCAAAGAATACAGCCTCAAGTTTATCCAGTTGTCAAGGTATGCTCCAGAGTTGGTCCAGGACATGAGGGCAAGATTGAGGAAGTTTGTGTTCGACCAGGCTAGACATGTTAAAAGAGAGTGCAAAGCAACATTGTTGATCCCAGGTATGGATATTTCTAGAGTTATGGTCTATGACCAAAAGACTAAGGAGGATAAGAAGAGAGATAGAGAAGAGCATCTGAGCAAGAAGGCCAAGTCAGCAGGTCTTGAGCTTAGTCAGCCTAAGTATGGCAAGGGAGAAAATCTTACCTCCAGAAGAGGTCTAATAACTATGCACCATCTTCAGCCAGAGCATTAACTTCGAATACCAGGTATGATCAGAGGTCCCAAGGTTAGCCTCACTTTAGGGCACAGGGTTCTTAGTCATAGGCTAGTGTGATCCTTGGCTCTAGAGGGAAGCCACCTTATGAGAAATATGGTAAGATGCACCTGGGAGAGTGTAGAGATGGAGGGAATAGTTGCTATAAGTGTAACCAACCAGGCCATTTTCAAAGGGAGTGTCCAATGTGGGGAAATAAGGCTTAGTCTTCTGCCACAACACCACCAACTAGAGGTAATCAGAGGGGTACTGCACCAGGGAAAAGCGGTGGGACAAACCATCTATATGCCATGAGGAACCGACTAGACTAAGAGGTTCTACTAGATGTTGTGATGGGTGTGCTTTGAATCTTTACTTTTGATTGTTATGCCTTACTTGATATGGGCATGATTTGTTCCTTTGTGATGCCATATCTGACTAGTAGATTTGATATCTTTCCTGAGTGTTTGCTTGAGCCATTTTTGTTTTAACTCCTGTTAGTGAGCCTATTTGAGTTGAGAGAGTCTATAGAGATTGTGTGGTGTCCATCTATCATAAAGATACTCTTGCCAATTTGATTGAGTTGGAAATGGTTGATTTTAACGTGATCCTTGGCATGGACTAACTTCATGCATGTTATGCCTCTGTTGATAGCAGAACTCGAACTATTAAATTGTAGTTTCTGAATGAGTCTGTTATTGAGTGGAAAGGGGATTCTGTTGTGCCTAAGGGTAGGTTTATTTCCTTCCTCAAGGCCCAAAAATTAATCTTGAAGGGATGTATCTATCACCTCATGCGAGTTAAGTCTGATGAGGTTGAGTCTCCTACTCTTGAGTCCGTACTGATCGTGAATGAGTTTCCTAAAGTGTTCTATGAGGAACTACCTGGAGTCCCTCTTGATAGGGAGATAAATTTCGGGATTGATGTTCTTCCTGACACCCAACCTCTCTCTATTTTGCTATAAAGAATGGCCCGTACTGAGTTGAAAGAGTTGAAGGAGCAGTTGAGAGATTTACTGAAGAAGGGATTTATTAGGCTGAGTGTTTCACCATGGGATGCTCCGGTCCTATTTGTGAGAAAGAAGGATGTTTCCCTCAGGATGTGCACTGACTATCACCAATTAAATAAGGTGTCAGTCAAGAATAAATATCCTCTCCCAAGGATAGACGACTTGTTTGACCTTCTCCAAAATAGACGTAAGATCATGCTATTACCAGTTGAAAGTGAGAGAATGTAACATCCCGAATACGGCTTTTCAAACCCAATATGGTCACTTCGAGTTCATGGTAATGTCCTTTGGGTTGACAAATGCACATGCAACCTTCGTAGATTTAATGAATAGAGTATTTAAATAGTACCTTGATATGTTCGTGTTTATTGATAACATTCTAGTATACTCCATAGATGAGGAAGAACATGTTAATCACAAGAGTTTGCAATACGTATTCAGCCAGAAAGAGCTCAACTTGAGGCAGAGGAGGTGGCTAGAATTGCCCAAGGACTATGAAATGAGAATCCTCTACCACCCAGGTAAAGCTAATATAGTTGTTGATGCTCTGAACAGGTTGTCTATGGGGATCACTACTCATGTGAAAGAGAAGAATAAAGAGTTAGCTAAAGAGGTTCACAGATTATCACGATTGAGAGTTCAGCTACACAAATCTGGTGAAGGTGGAGCTCTTGTGCACAATGGATATGCATCATCTCTAATAGTGGAGGTAAAGGAGAAGTAATATCAAGATCTTATCTTATTACAATTGAAAGCAGATGTGCATAAGTAGAAGGTGATGTCTTTTTCTAAAGGGGGAGATGGAGTATTGAGGTATTAAGGTAGATTGCGTGTTCCAAATATTGATGGTATTCAAGGGAGGATCATGTCAGAGGATTATAATTACAGATAGTCCATTCATTCGGGACCAACTAAGATGTATTATGACATGAGCGAGGTTTATTAGTGGAATGAAATGAAAAGAGACATTGCTGAGTTTGTTTCCAAGTGCCCGAATTGCCAACAAGTGAAAGTTGGGCATCAAAGGCCATGTGGAGTAGCTTAGAACTTTGAGGTTGAGGGAAGAGAAGTTACATGTCAAATTTTCAAAGTGTGAGTTATGGCTTAAATCTGTGGCATTCCTTGGGCATGTAGTGACAAAAGATGGTATCATGCTAGATCCGACCAAGGTAGCAGCAGTTCGTGAGCAGGCTAGGTCAACTTTTGTGACTGAGATTCAAAATTTTATTGGTCTAGTGGGGTATTATCGATATTTTGTATAGGGATTCTCTACTATTGCAGCCCCATCGACTAAACTTACTCAGAAGGATGTGAAATTTCATTGGTCAGAGGAGTGTGAAGCGAGCTTTAAAAAGCTCAAGGATTTATTAACCTTAACACCTATTCTAGCTTTGCCTGAGGAGGGAGTACCTTTTGTGGTATATTGTGATATTGTTGGAGTGGGTTTGGGTGGAGTATTGATGCAAAAGGGAAAGGTTATAGTCTATGTTTCTAGAAAGTTGAAGGTGCATAAGAGAAATTACCCTATCCATGATTTAAAGTTTGTTCCAATGGTGTTTATATTGAAGTTGTGGCGACATTATCTTTATGGGGTGCATTGTGAGATCTTTACTGATCGCTAGTGTACCAAATACATCTTTTCTCAGTCTAATTTAAACATGAGACAACGTAGGTGGTTGGAGTTTCTGAAAGATCATGATATCTATATCCTATATCAATGGGGAAAGGCGAATGTAGTGGCAAATGCTTTGAGCCAGAAGGCTTCTAGTATGGGAAATTTGGCATTCTTGAGGGCGGAGGAGAGACCCTTGCTTTGGAGGATTAGTCATTTTCTAGATAACTGGTTCGGTTGGATATTTCTCCCCCTCAAAGTATCTTAGCCTTTGTAGAGTCTAGGTCTTTATTGCTTGATCAGATATGTTCTCACCACTTTGAGGATATTAGACTGTGCTTGATTCGTGATAGAGTGTTGAGGGGTGAATTCAAAGCGGCTACTATTGATTTTGAGGGTATTCTGAGGATTAATGGGTGAGTTTATGTACCTAAGGTAGGATATTGGGTAAGATTGATATTTGAGGTGCCCCATTATGCTAGATATTATATCCATCTCGGTGTACCAAAGATGTATCAACATTTGAAATAGCATTATTGGTGGTGTGGGATAAGGAGAGGCATAGTTGAGTTTGTTGTAAAGTGTTTGAATTACCAACAAGTCAAGTATGAGCACCAAAGGCCAGGAGGTTCGATGCAGAGGATGCCCATTCCTGAGTAGAAATGAGAGCGTATTATGATGGATTTTGTTACAGGTTTTCCTATGGCCTTTGAGCAAGTTGGATTTGATCTGGGTGGTTGTTGATCGGTTGACTAAATCGACTCATTTCCTACCGGTGAAGACTAGCTACAGTGTGGAGCAGTTGGCTAGGTTGTATATATGGAATATTATTAGATTATAGGGGGTGTCGATGTCTGTAGTATTTGACAGAGGATCTGTTTTCACCTCTCATTTTTGGAAGGCTCTACAGCATGGTTTGGATACTCATTTGGATCTGAGTTCAGTTTTCCACCCTCAGACAGATGGATAGTTCGAACGCATTATTCAAGTGTTAGAGGATATGCTTCGGGCTTGCGTGATAGATTTTGGGGCCTGATGGGATCAATATTTTCCCTTGAGAGAGTTTGCTTTCAACAACAGTTATCATTCCTGCATTCAGATGACACCATTTGAGATCTTGTATGGCCAGAGGCGTAGATCGCCTATCCGATGGTTTGATTCAGGTTCAATAGAGGTGTTAGGTGTTGACTTTCTCAGATATGCTATGGATCAGTTCCGATTGATACAGAGTAGGTTGTTGACAGCCTAAAGCAACCAGAAGAGTTATGTTGACAAGAGGACTAGGCTTTTGGAGTTCATGATTGGGGATAGTGTTTGGTTGAAGATATCACCCATGAAGAGTGTGATGTGATTTAGGAAGAAGGGCAGGCTCAGTTCCAAATTTATTAGCTCGTTTGAGATTTTAATGAGAGTAGGCAAGGTTGCTTATGAGTTGGCATTTTCACTGAGACTATCAGTAGTCCATCCTATATTTCATGTCTCCATGTATGTCGGTACATTCTAGATGACTCACATGTGATCTCTTACGATTCAGTTGAGTTGGGTTCAGACTTTTCATACGGAGGAGCCGGTAGCTATATTAGACAGGAAGGTCAGGAGGTTGAGGACCAAGGACATACCTTTAGTGAAGGTTTAGTTGCAGCACTATCCCGTTGAGGAAACTGGTTGGGAGTTGGAGTCAGACATGCGGGCCAGATATCCTAGCCTGTTTTAGGCTTCAGGTACTCTTTTTTCCCTTATGTGAACATTGTTTTTAGTGGTTAATGATGTAATGACCTTGCCGGTCATCTTTTAGTCTATCTGTAAAAATTACTGTTTTGCCCATTTGTAAGCTGCTCTGGACCTATTTTGAACTATTTGCATTGTTTGAACTGAGATCTTAAATTTTAAAAGTAGAAAATATGAGTTTTGGCATTTTTGGAAGCTTAAGTTATTGAAAAAGTGAGTTTTTGTACCATTCTGAGTTTTGGGTGTCAGAAAAAAAATCCATCAATTTCATTAGCTTCGGAACGTCGAATCTTGTCTAGAAGAAATTACAGAACTAAATTTAGAGTCAAAATGGAGATTTTAGCCCCAAAGTTGCATTTTTAGTTGTTTCCGGAGCCAAAATTTGACTTTGGTCAACATTCAGAGTTTGAAAGCTCAAATTGAAATTCCAAAAATTTCAGTAGTTGTGAATGGTGAAACTAACGCTAGAAATGATCTCTTCATAATTTTTGGAGTTTCCGATGGCAGTTGTGATATTTTGAGTTCTTAACTAGTTAAATCAAGTTGTATTAGTAATTGTATTAGAGAGACCTCAAAATCGATTTCTAATAATTTCATTGAGTTTGAATTTCCAGTTTCAATATGAATATATGTCTAGTTTATGTGAATTGGGTTCCGAATAGATCCTGGGGGCTCATTTCGAAATTTGATGATAGCTGGTATAAAGGATCTGGTGCAGGGTAAATTAACCCTTCGTGTTCGTGGATAACCCTCCGCACTTGCGGAGGTCATTTTTATGCCTTTCTCCGTATTCGCAAAAAAGCCTCCATGTTCATGGAGTTCAATTTTCCTAGTGCTTTGCATTCGTGAATCCTTAACCGCGTTTGCGGAGTACATATCGTGCTTGATCAGTTTAAAAACGTAAAAATTTCATTTTCAACCGCTTTTATCATTTACAAGCTTTCTTGAGGCGATTTTGACGTGACTTTTAATGAAAACCTTTTGGATAAGTGTTTCTATCATCAATTTAATTAATTTTCACTACTTTTATCTTGATTTTGTCTTGGATTTCATGATTTTGGGTATTTAAAATTGGGATTTTGATGTCTTCATTTTGGAAACATTAAATGTTGATTTCTCCTTCAATTTGAGCTCAATTTTAGTAAAATTTTCACCCACAAACTCCTTTTCTTGCGTAGAACCATAATTTCTAGATTCGAGAACTTGACTTTTAGTCCTAATTTTGATATTTTTGCTTCTAAGCCTAATTCGTGTCAATATGGGTATCAAAATTTATATCTTGATGTGTATAACCTATTTTTGATAGTGGTTGGCTGATTCAGAGCTCTTTTGAGGCTTGTGGTGATCAAAAGTTTCGTTCGAGTGCAACTTCGGCATCGAGGTAGGTTCGACTAACCTTTTTGGGACTGAATTTGAGTTATTGGATATGTTTATGTGGTAATTATAAGATTTAGATTGTTTCATGAGTAATTGGATCGACGTGATAATTTTGGTGAAAATGTGGTACTAGTTATATTGGAATGCGAGTGAATTGAGACTTTATTGGTTAATTGAGTTGTATTCTTGAAATTTGAGATATGTTGGACATTATTATGATAATATGAGACTTGTGACATCATTTGGAAAGTATTGTGGAAATTTGATGGTATTTGAGATATTTTTTAGAATCATGTACGTATTTTGGGACTTGTGAAGTCCGGTGTCATCAGTATACTTGGTTATTGATGAGAGTATGGTGACTTGAGGCATGTTGACTACTTGTGGTACTAGTTGTGACTCTTGGTATTATTTCCCTAATTCTATGATGGTTATTTATTGGTATTCTTATTATGTTGATGTTATATATCTTGAGATTGTGGCATTGACATGCATTCATCTCATATTGCATTTGTACCACCCCTTGACTACGCTGAGGTAGCAAGGTTGAGATACTATACCACTTTTTATAAAACCCCTTGACCATGCATGTTGAGGTGGTAAGGATGAGATGTACCACTTTCTGAGATATTTTACCATCTTTTTATAAAACTTCTTTCCTACGCTGAGGTAGCAAGGGAGGGAATGTACCACCTTTAAAACCCTTTGACCACGCAGAGGTGGCAAGACTGAGATATTATGATTCTTGAGAGATTTCAATACATGTTTTGCGAGGCCCCCGGGTTCTATCTGGTAGCTTTAGCTTGATAGATGTGTACACCTATTGTGCTGCAGTCGTTGAACTTACTGGGTACATTTCGGTGTACTCATCCCTACTATGTTTTCTCCCTGCAAATCAAGCACAGAGACTTCCCCATGGTAGTTTATTCTACCAGATGTATTCCTTCTATCCCAGATTTCAATGGTGAGGCATAGACTTTAAGTTGTCGTGGATCTATTGAGACTTCTTTTATTGCTTTTTATTCCAGACTTTGTATTTGATATTACTAGACAAATTTGTATTTACTTGTTTGTACTACTTTAGATGTTCTTGTGCTCATGACTCCAGATTTTGGGATTTAAATTAAGTTTTGTGCTTGCTTTTACTTTGAGTTTATTTCCTTTAGTTGTGATCCTGCTTTGGGTCTTTGATTGATTTTCAAAGATAAACTAAATTAGATTAATTCTATATTTTAAAATTTAAATTTTAGATATTAAAAAACTATACAAAAAGTCTATTAGCAATATATTGCAGTTTTCCTCATATCAATATGATATGAAAAAGTACATATCTTAAAATGTCGCACAAAATTCATGTCATTTGAACCTTAAAATGAAAATTGTGACAAGTTTTTACACGGCTAAACAAAAATAACTTACAATAAATGGATAATTCATTCATTTTTTCTTGTCCAATATTAACTTGACACAATCATTTAAGAAAATGAAAATTTTACTGTAATAACCCTTTTTTATATAATAACCTCAAATGTTTTTGAAAATGTATTGAAAAATTATTATAATTAATAATACTGGTAAATTAGAAATTAAATAGTAAATTATTGTCACTTACTTTTTTAAATTGGATAAATCAAACTAGATATATATTTTTAGTACAATAAATAAATAAAAATGAGCTAAAAAAATATTTTTTACATAGAGACTAAACCCTGCTATAACCAGTTTAATTGTAATATAGATTGCTCCAAATAAAGATTGAGAAATTAATGAAGTGTACTTTAATGTAACTTTCATGCCAAATTTAAAGACCATTAATGACAGATAGCTAGTTTTGATAAGACTTAACTTTCAAGTTTCACTAGATGCATCGAGAGCTAAACTTGCCCCAACATGCAACAGGATCTTGTCCCCATGCATATTTAGCTAATGCAACCTAACACATGTGGTAATGTATATTCTTTTGGTTTCATTTTCTTTTAAAATTTATGATTTAAAGTAATTTTTAAATATTTATATGATTATAAATTATTTTATTAAAAATAAAAAAGAATTTTAAAATTAAATTATTTTTAAATATAATAAAATGACATTTTTTTTAGATAACTAATAAAACGAAAAGAGTATTACATGAAATTTGGGAATACTAAAAAAAAGGTGAATCAATTAAAAAGATTTATAATAGAGTTGAGCATGTACTCCCTCCGTCCATCTTTGCTTGGCCCCTATACTATTTTAGGATGTTCAACAATACTTGTCCAGTTTATGAAATCAAGAGATAATTTTACACTTAG